>JAPYYX010002248.1:0-21275 GCA_030522605.1 Cremastinae sp. B BG-2022a | reverse complement strand
CAATTGTGATTGAAAAACAAAAAATTCAGCATATTTAAACCCTTGGAATCGGAAATTTTTCTTAAGTACCCCATTTTGCCCCCCCCCCCCCCTCCCCTATATCAATAAATAACTAATCAAATTAACTAAAAACAATAGCAATGTAGAATAAAAATACTCATGAAAAATTAAGCAATTGAGGATACCAATGACTTTGTAATCACTGTTATTAATTTAATCAACACTTCCGGGTTTCTTTTCTATACTTTGTTTCCTTACTTCTTAGCATTCGCACATTTTGTTGGATTGTTTGTATTTATTAAATTTTTTAAAATAAACGGGACTGAAGCTCCACTCTAACCTCGCCCGTTGGTTTTTTGAATTTATCATTTTTATACTTTAAGTATACAAAGGTAAATATTGATTGAAAAAAATTAGACCATAGATCTGATTCGGATTATTTTTAAATGCACAACAAAGAATCGGAAATAAATGAAAGATTAATAAAAAATGATTAATACTAAAAAATGAAATTAAATATTATAAAAGCTGTTTCAGTAATTTATTTTTGAAGACTGATTAGTTAAAATGAAGTAACAATTGGAGAATTTCCCCTGTTTATGTATTTTAAGCTTGCATTGAATTTTGTAATTGATTTATCGTGAATATATTTAAACTCGAATCGAGCTCAAATATTAACGAGAATAATTATTATAAAGCCTCGTTGATAAGGACGGCTGATTGGAATTTAAAGAATAAATAAGAGTAAAAATCGAAAAAATGAAATACTAATAATAATAAAATTAATTCAAGCAGAAATCAACAAGGGTCATTGTTGGGATCAGCTTGTTATCTATTTTCCGCAAAACGCATCTCTCCACGTTTTCGAATCATGAGAGAAAGAGAGAGACTTGTGTTAAAACAAAAAAAGTAAAATTGAAGAATCGGATTCATATTTTGCAAGAACAAATTTAGCGAATCGACAAAATCGTCGTCTTATCTCTGGCATTTTTATTTTCCAATGAGATCTGCTTTTTATTTTTTATTTTATTTCTGTTTTTTTTTTTCATTTGTCTCTGACCCTGGTATTGCCATTTCGCTCGTGATTTGGAAAATCAGCGATTGTCACGCAATGACAAGTCCATTGAAAAATTCCAGCAAACATTCTATTCAAGTTTGAAAAATATTGCAGAAAAATACATCGTAAGATTTCAAGAATCAAATAAGGAACGATAAGCAAAAAATCATACTTCAATATTAGATCAAAATTGAGAATAATTATGAACATGTATTTTAAATTCATATCAAGAAAAAGTATCGGTTTCAATTAAAGAAGAATCTTCTTTTTTTATTTTACCGTTTTATTCAATGAATGCAAATTCACTTGTAAATTGGTATGGAAATGAACAAATAAGAGAGTGAATTTGAAAGTAAAATGGTATAGAATAAATAATGATGATTTATAAAAGTGAATATTTTTTTCAATGCATATGAATGTACCACATTTTGTTCTACATTCATATTTTGTGATAGATAGAACAAAAATGCGACTGGAAAAAGTGATCGTAAAAATAAAATACAAGCATCAAAAATAATGTTAAATGAAATCGATCAAAGATCTATATGTAAAAATAGCTGGCAAATACTGGAGAGGAAAATACACCAGGATATTTGATAAAAATTTTAATTATTACAAAAAGATTGAGGGTTTGCGCAGGAAAGTCAGACGTGATGCAGTGCAAATAACAATGAAAAATTGGTTTCCTTGTATAAAAATTTACAAGGTAGTGTAAATAAACTTATTATTGCAAAATCTGTGATAAATTGAAAAAATAAATTAATTGTTTTTAAATATCTCAAAATTGAAAAAAATATCCTACATTCGTCGATAAATTAATTTCAAGGTGAATGATAAATTGATGAATTAAAAAATAAACCTAATAACCCGATAAATTTAAAAAATTAAACAAACAAATTTCTTGTTTATTTTTTAATAGATTAATTTTTTTAAATATTTTCAGATGACAAGACTCTGCACTACAGAACCGACGATGAGTTTCTCTTGATATTTCTCCGACCTTGCAAATTTTATCCCGAGAGCGCCTATGCCCTTATGCAGAGAATCGCGGACTTTAAGGTCAAGCATGCGGCATTGATTGACAATTTGTTGCCGAGGGATGAGAAAACAGCGATTATGGAAAATAATGTTGTCAACGTGTTGAAACATCGGGATCACAAGAGGAGACGAGTTCTCGTTGTTAACGCCGGAAAGTCTTGGGATCCTTCCAAAGTGTCCGCTGATCAGATGTTTAGAATTTTTTATCTCATACACGAGGCGGCTGTACTCGAACCTGAGACGCAGGTTAGTCGTTTTCTTATCTTCACCATTTTTTCAGAAATATCTTTCAATTCGATTTCAAGATAAAATTCATTAGAATGTAATTTTTTTTATTTTTTTTTTATCGTTAGTTTGCTGTAATTAACATCTTATGCTCAGAATGTTGACAATAAAAAAAAAGAAGCGTTAATATTTCAAAAAAAAATAGGTGGGAGTGAAAAGAAGGAAAAAAATACGAGAATTAAAGATAATCTTCGAAGTCCGTGGAACCGATAAAAAGTAACCAATCGTACTTTGCTCCTTACGATAAGTCAATAATTGTGAAGCACTTATTTTCACAAGGGACAGAAAAAAAGGAAAAAACTTCGAAAACATTTTTTTCTAACTTTTTTCAATGTATTTGAAATTGGTTCAAAGGTCGAGATTCACCGGAACTTTTTCTCGAGAGGAATAGAATTAAATAGAGATGTAGGAAAAACGGAAAAAAGATGACAGAATTAAAAGATAACAGCATGATAAAAAGAAAAGTCAATATGAACATGAATTGATGATTTTTTTTGCGCTGTGCATATTCAAACAAAAATTAAAAATAAAATTTAGTTTAATTCGAGGTGAATTTCCGGTTTTCGAAAATATTTTACGGATTCTTCAGAGTATAAGGGTTGAGTTTGCCACGTAAAATTGTACACTTATGAAAATTTTGAGAGAATCGTCAACTTACCAAAGTACCATTAATATTTTACTGATTTTATACTAATTCATACACGAATGTGAATCAAATTATTACTAAAATAAAAAGTTTTTGTTTATTTTATATAATAGAGGAATGCTTTCAATAAGTCAATCACATTTGAAATCGAGAAAATTTTTAAAATACAGAAATTTTTCAAATACAATCAATTTAGTTATATTTCGAAATGTAAAAAAAATAGTTTCTGATTTGACTAGCACGAGTTGATAAAAATCGCAAATGAGAATCGTGAATAGAAAAATTCGTGTCATTCATTTAGTTAGAGGATTTCGATACCAAAATATAGATAAGGGCATATTCAACACAGAGTAAAATAAAAAAGGATAAAACTTTGATGAAATTTGAGAATAATTCTTATACGTCAAATGACTAACAACAATTTTTTTCAACTTTTTCATGTACATTGATTTTAAGTAATTGACTAAAAAAATATGTGCTTATATGCACGACGTGTACATCTACATTCTACATATACGTCTACAGAGCAAATTTTTTCTATTTTATTACGCTGTAAATATGAGGACGAAAATTTAAAAAAATTAATACTCTCAAATTTTTCATGGTGGAATGTTTCATTCAAATTTCATTATATTCTTGTTATTTCCATTTTTAGTATCGATACTTCTTACGGACATACATTTTCCCAGATTGTTCTTAAACACAAAATTCGCACCATTTTTTTTTAAATTTTCATCTACATAAGCTTTTGATTAATCGAAAGAGAAAATTGCATCTATCCAAATATAAATAGAAACTCCGTATACATATATATATTCAGAACGGGAATTTATTCCTCAATAACTCAATATCTACGTAGACGAACATTATTTTGTAGACTTGTTTGAAAACGGCTAAAAAATCCTTGTGCCAAATTTGAGAATGATTCACTAAATGGTTTTAAAGTTATGAACTTTCAAACTTTTAAGATTTTACATTGTGTCTTATGAGAAATTCATAAAACGTTCTAAACATAAACAAAAAAGGTACCATCTCCGCAAAATTTTTTTTACATGTTTCATATGAATTTGAATTTTCTGATCATTTTTGGATTTTCGATTTCGATTTTATTTTTCACTTCTGTACCGAACCACCTTAAGAAAAAATGAACATACTAAATGTACATATATATAATAATATTTTACATAAGGTAGAACAAGTAATTTAAAATAATGAAAAATGTGTAAATATTGTTTAGGTGCGTGGAGTCGTAGTGATAATGGATTTCGATGGTTTGTCAATGAAGCAAGTAATGGGTCTGACACCGTCGTTCAGTATGAAGCTCCTCTCCTTCATTCAGGACGCGATGCCACTGCGACTGAAGGAGGTACACTTCGTTAAGCAGCCGTACCTGTTCGAAGTAGTCTGGCACATGTTCAAGCCTCTGATCCGCCCGAAGCTTCGTAAACGCATGTTTTTCCATCGAAACAAAATGAGCTCGCTCCACGAACACTTGGCCCCGAGTCATTTGCCCAAAAATTACGGAGGTCAATTGCCCGAGATCGATTATACCGCCGCCGATTGGTATCCAACCATCGACAAGTGGGAGGACAAAGTCAAAGGTTGTTAATTAAATTTTCATTAAAATTTAAGATTTTAAGGCATTTGTAACGTGATGGTCAAGTTTGAAAGTGCCTCGATGTGTAAACTGAAGAGAAAATCGTTTTAAGGTAGTTCTGTCGGTTTTTTAAATTATTTTCTCAGGATTTCGTTGAAAATTTGCACAAACCTTCGTATGATATGACCTGCATACGTGTATTAAATTTTCAAGAAGTTTTACCATGTACATGTTGAGAGATTTATTGTTAAAAATCATAATTTTCAATATTCTCGAGTAAGAGCACGGATTGAATATTGTGATTTTCAGTCCTTAACATCTTGACTTCTAGATGGTGGAACATCTTGAAATTTTGGACTGGAACAACTTTTCTTAATGAACATAAGATCAAAAACAGCATGGTACAAAGATAAAATAATAACCATTTTTTTTATTTGATTGGACCTCTAGAATTACCTTAAAACATTTTTTTAAATTTTATGCAAATATTTTTTATAGTATTGAAAAATGGTTTGTAGATTGAATTACTTTAAATTGATTATAATTTTTTTGGTTCTGACAATTCGTTTTTTAATTGCAGAATGGAACACCTATGGACATGTCAAGCCTCAGTGAAATGTTCGGCAGATTGATTCAATATCACAGAATTATTTGGCAATCATCAAATAAGAATTTTTATATCTTCAAAAAATCGAATGTCAAATTTAGCAAGATTAACAAATTTGAAAATTTGATAATATAACGTACATTATGACAGTGATACAAAAAATATTAATCATGATAATGAACAGAAATAAAAAAATGTTGAAAAGTGAAAATCAATGATTGTAATTTATAATTTTATCTAGTGGAATTTAAAAATATTATTTTGTGCAGTCCAATTGAAGAGAACGAATTTGGGTTTTGGGAGAAATATATTATTAGACGGAGAAATATACGAATGATAGAAATAATAATTATCAATAAGAGTCTGTGAATGTTCTAAAAATCGAGCATAATATTGATAATATATGACAGTTAAGAAATTGATACAAGAACAATGATTTCGAAAATTAGACAGCAATATGTATTAATCGTAACAATGCATAAAAATTTTAAAAAAATCGACTTCAATGATTCTAAATGACAATATTAATTAGTAATTGTTTGTAAAAATATCCTATTATGTAATTAAGATTGAGAAAGCAAAATAAAGAGTGGAAAGCAAGAAGACAAATACATGAATGAATATGCAGACAATATATAAAATAAGTATTACACAAAAGAAATTCTTAATACTCTAAAAATTGAATGTAAAAATAATCAATTATAAAAAATTTGAAAAATGATAATAGTATGACGTGGATTATGAAAAATATTTTTTAAAAAAACAAAAAATCGATGAAAAAAGTCGATAATAGGAATCGCTCATTTTGATTTATTAAAAAGAAGTATCACAATGTCCCAATTACATTGTAAATTGACAGAAACAATGAAGATTCCGGAAAAGAGAATCAAAAAAAGATTTATTGTTTTTTTAGAGAATCAAAAAAAAGAAACCTTTTTTTTGTTCTCTTTCCCGGAATCTTCATTGTTTCTGTCAAGATTTCTTTTTTTTTGATTCTCAAAAAAAAAGAAACCTTTTTTTTGAGAATCAAAACGAAAAGGTTAGCAAAAGGAAACAATTTTTAACATTTCTCGTGAAAAGTCATCTATTGTGAATTTACGAAAACAGTGCCAGCATGAATTGACACCCAGACCCCTTTTAAAATTCCATGTCCAATTAACATACAAACTTCACCGACGTTTCGTAATTCAAATTTTGTGCAAACTTGCATGTTAAAACTACGTCGATGGGTAAGTATAAGAAAAAAAATGAACGAAAAATCAAGAGAGATCACTTTTCGACGAGTACAAGTACAAATTTTTGTAAGCTTGAAAAACTGTCGAAAAATTTTCGACCAATTATTTTTAAAAGAACTACTTATCGATTTTTATAAACTGAATGAAGTTCATAGAATGGAAATCTGTACAAATGTTACGTCCTTGAAAATGTATTGGTTGAATATATAATTTAACAAAAAAATAAAATAAAATAATTGTAAAAGTAAATCGACATTTGAAAGGTTATGAAAAATCAGGTTAAATCAAGAAAATGTAATTCGTGAGTGAAAGTGACAAATACTCATGCTCTTACAAATTATTTTCCGTTGAAGTAGAAAGTCCTGAAAAAGAAATTAATACAATTATTTAAAAAAAAGATTCAAATGGAAACCAATTAACAGAAAAATGAAAACACAGATGAAAAATTAAAAAATAGGATTTTTGTGATTACGGATGTCCAGTCAAAATTGCTACTATTTGTAGTACATCTACTTGATTTTTTAACTTAATTCTGACATCGAAATTATAAGAGCAAAAAATTTTTATTATTAATTAATACGTAAAATGAAGTTAGGACGAGATTTGATTCTGTTTGTTACCGAGTTCAACATGGCGGATGTACTAAGTTAGATAGGGATATCCGGAACGTTATACTGACAGGTGAAAATTAAACACAAATATTTCCAAAACGACCTTGGCACCATTAGTTTTTTTTAAATAAATACATAGCAAATATGATAAAGTTACCGAAAATAAGTTTTTTGGCTGCTTTTTATCTCTAAAACGTGCGTAATTTTTGCAAATCATTACAATCTGATCCACTTCCTGTTGAAATAACACGCGGGTAAATGGGACTTTAAACATTAATTATTTTAATAAATAATACGGCGAGGCATTTTTTTTTTTAATGGACTCGATATATTAAAATTCGATATTTTGAGCACACATCCTTGATACAAAAATTATATTTTCGATGCTAAAACACATTTTTGTTGAAATTGAATTAAATTTTTTTTTTGTAAAAGCAACAGAGAGGAAAAAAGTCAAGATTGGTAGTCACGACCGGCACACGCGATTGCGAGTCGGACAGAGGAAAAATGAACAAAAAGAACGAGAGCTCGCCGACCAGTTCGGGTGGGGAGTAAAAAATCATTCTCCTTTCCCGTTGTTGTAATATACGCTAAATATCTTTCTGGGCAGTCCAACGCAGTCGCTCATCACAACGGGTTCGTTTGAAGGCCAAAATTGCTGCGTTTTTCTTTCTTAAAACAATTAATTTTTTTTTATTATATTCATTAATAATTTTTTATTTCTTCATTTCATTAATAATTTTTTAAGATAAACATTTTTGAGATCAATTTTAACGTAAATGATTTTTAGCTTAAACATTAAAATCGAAATATTAATTATTTCCGAAATCAGTGATTTTTTTATCCGGTTATAAATTGTCGTACTTTTAAAAAAGTGAACATAAAAGATAAATAAAACATAAAGTTTTATAATCCTGAAACTTCGAGCACGGGAAAGTGAAAGTTTACGTCGATGAAGAAAACGTTTTGCGTTTTCTTCCCCAGTAGCATCTAATTACAAATACTATTTCATTTTCATAAAAAGTTGGAGAATTTGTAATTATTTTTTTGGGTGAAAAATAACATACAAAAGTTATTAGCAATTTAAGAATAGTTTAACATATAAAAAATAATATGAAAATCTTTGTGAAAAATTTTGAATGAAATATAAATATTGTATTAAGCTTCTTTTTTTGTTAAATGCAATTAGATCGGAAAATATTTGAAGATGGCTTCAAAGGAGGAAATAGTCATAAGACGAGAAGATTTGATTGATCGCGTAAAACAATCACCAAGCTTAAAAGTAGGCCTCACCGAGATAAGATTTGAGCCGGAAGATCTCGACGATGAGTACAAGACAAAAGCCAGGAAAGAATTACGTGAGAGTGATGAAGTCGTGGCGCAGGCACTCGCCGAAATCCGTCAACTTGTTAAAGGTACTTTTATAAATTTTATTTTCCATTAGTTTGAATTTATTTATAACAATTATAAAATATTTATATAGATATTTATGTACATTTTTATCCGAGATACTTTTCAAAATTATAAACATTTATCGAGATAAAAAAAGAACAAAAAAAAATTTAATTAATCTTTTTCAATTTGCGAAATATATAAATGTATAAATTATTACTTTACACCGGTTTAAAGAGATCGCTTTCCAGATGGCAAAGACGGCTGTCAAAATTTCAATGATAAAAATATTAATATTTAGAAGATCGTTTGACTGAATTACCATTTGAATAACATGTTTTTTTTCAAAATTTAGAACGTCGCAGCTTGCAAAAAAATGATCCGTTTCAAATGAGTAAAATACATTTTTGAAAAAAAATATAGTTGATTTCTTTTAATCAATGTAATGCATATGCATGGGATATAGAATGTATAGGAATACATATCGGGCTTTCCATACCAAATCGACCAATTTCGAATTTAACCCCTTATGATTTGGCTGCACTTTTTATCGTTTTTTATGCCCCAACACATTTCTCAAAATTTTTTATATTTTTTTCTGCGACGGAAAAAGTTACAAATTTGAAAAATGCTTATGTGAAACCTTTTTTCTTTAAATGGATTTATTTTTCAGAACGAAACAAAAAAAAATTTTATATTACGATATGCAATGAAATTGTTCAATCCTTGTGAAATTTTAGTACAATTTTTTTTAATAAAAATCCTTTGATTATTTGGCGATTTATTTGACTAAAAGAAAAATTTAGCCATATCGAATGGGTCCCGTTCAAAAGTGGTCGATTCGGCATAGAATGCCCCGTGTTCGTATATCTGTATTTATTTTTCTCATACTTTTTTTTTAATCAAAATACTTTTATTATTTTTTATCAAATTAAATTAGAAAAAAATATATCTAAAGTCTAAATTGATCGTCTATTACGAAATACTAAGAAAATGGTAAATTTTTTTAACAAATAGAAAAAATCAAAAGAACGGCTGTTAATGAAAGTTGACGAAACGAGACATACGATCACATTAGCACAGTCATGCTTTTAGAAAAAATTCTCAACATTTCCATAATTACTAGATCTGTCATCTAAAAAATTCTCACGATACACTCCACGTGGTGATTTATTCATTTTTTGTTTTTGAATTCACTTGAACGAAACGAATTCATCTTCGAATGAATAATAATGGCAGATAGAAAATAATAATAATAAGTATATTTATCACTTCATGATAATTTTCTAATTTTTATTTTTTTATTGAACGATGTTGCCAAAATTTAAATTAAACAGAAATTAGCTGAATGTATCATGAATATTAACAGTAATTTATAAATAGCTTATCAATTTTCTTTATTTTCCTATGTTAAGCAAATTTCAAGTCAAATTTTTGTTACAAAAATCCTATTTCGTTGATCAAAAAATCGTAAATGATAAGAATTTGTAAGCGAGTGTACGGAACGATATGATTCACATCGACGCACGGTCAGCGAGCGTTACAGAGGACGCCGATGTGTGCGTAATTGAAGGCTTGAAAATTGTTCCCCACCTGACCATGTCTGGCCCGTACCGCATTTTTCACTTGAGCACGAGGAAGAAGAATACAAGGCGACGATTCCATAAAACCTTTTGCCTGTCTAACTCTACACCTTTAAACAACTAATTCACTCGTATATTTCCTAGCATTAATATAAAAAAAACAAAATAAACATTTCTTATAAATTTTTAATTTCTGTTAAAGGTGAACCAAATCTAAAGGTACCGGACGACGATGATTTTTTTAAAAAGTTTCTCAGGCCGTGTAAATGGTACCCCGTTCCAGCTTTTAATCTTGTAAGTTTGTTCAGCACAATAAAATTATTTTCTCGTTAAATATGTTTCATAAATCTAACTAATAAATTAAAGTATCATAAAATTATCTAACAAAATTTTTACATTTCTTTTTTAAACAAAATATCTACATTGTTTACAACAAATAAGAGCTCGACAATTCCAGTCTTCCATATTGCAATTGTTACTGTTTTCTAAATTTTTATATCTCATACCGACTTTTATTTTTCATACTCGAATGGTCCTGTAGGAGTCCACTATAATACGTCGTTTTTGAATTCATATACAAATTCATTTTCAATGTTATAAGGTGTAACCTGTATTAAAAGTGTACGAATATGGCAATAATAGATCTGTTCCAATCGGTATAATCTAAAACATAATAGGAATTCGGCACTAAACAGACATAACTGTGCATGTGAGATAAGAATTTGAGGAAGTGTGAATGACCTCAGTAGCGCACTGATACTCTGGTCACATCAAGAGTCCGTTGGATTTGTTTTTATCATCGCTCCGAGAAGGACAGATGATAGAATGTATATTGTGACGTTTTGGGCTTATAGCAAATGCAAACATAAGTGGCCTGGGCCATGCTAACAGTAAGATAAATTTAACTAAAGCTAATGTTAGATGGCATGTGCTATTGGGATTTGACATGAGGCGGAATTTGGTCGAAATTTCGACATTATTATAATTATAATGATTTACATTTTCCTTTAAATCTGTACTGCTGCATTGGTTCTGTTTTCTGTCACCAGATGTCGTGGTGTCAGAATCCCAATATCGAGATGTTCATATAAACTAATTTGGTATGGGCTTGATCAATTAGTATTCTTTAGCATGTGATAGACAGACGCTATGCCAAGAGACAAATGAAAAGATACTTTGTAGAAACGATCGAGATTTTTTAAGAGCAATCACAACCATGTGACCACCCAGATTTCGTAAATTACAGATTTATCAATTGATAAATGAATTATCATGAAAATTGGACGGTATCACCGTTCTTTTGATCGAAAATAATGTACCACCGCTTTTTTCAGCTGAATTCTTCAATATTGAGGGAGAAATCTTTAGAGAAATCACAAGGGATCAGGGCGAGTGAATTTTTTTCTCTCACCAAATCGGTAATACATTATTTTCCATCCAAAGAACGGCAATACGGTCCAACTTTTGATGACAATTCATTTATTAATTGATAAATCCGTAATTTCGAAATCTGTGTGTTCACGTGACTACCATTGCTCTTGAGGAAACGTGATAGCCAGACGCAATGCTCGAAGACATTGCTGAACAATTGGGTTTTGTTACCAGGAAATAATTAGAATTGGAAATTGATTCTCTGGCTACGAAATCGATGTCTGATATACTTTTGTTCCGCGATAAGGTGAGAATCGCGGTGTTGGGTCGAATCTACTTTAGGTGGTGAACGATTCGTGAGTCTTTGATTACCCACACATCGACGTCCTCTGTGCGCTCACAGAGCGTACGTCGATGTGAGCCATCGTTACAGTACATAATGATATCTCTCAGATCCAAGAATTGATTTTGTTTCGTTATTTTTTTCCATTATGACTAAGGTTGGTTCTGAAAACTTAGAGTATTTCGACAGAGAAAGTGATTAGGACAATAACTTGATAAAATTTCAAAAAAATGTTGTCCTATGAGAACTGAACTAAAATTTCCACCATCACATTTACTGAGGAATTGAACAATTAAATGTGAAATTTAAACGTGTTTTTCTCGTGAATGTATGAGATAATCGTTCTGCAAATTTTTAGAGATATGTATGGTTATACAAATTGAAAGTATACAACATTTGTGTCGATTACGCAGGATCAATTTTACCGAAGTAATACCTTAAGCTTTCCGAATACTTGGGTGGGTGACCGATTAGCTTCCGTTTATTGGGAGATCAACGCTGAACGCGTGGTGATTTTAGAAGTTCGATCAGTTCGGAAAGCCCACAAAGACCTGACCGACTATATTGGCACGGATTTCCCGCAGTTTTCCCATGTCTATGTATCAATGCGCGCGAATACGAAGGGTCAATCGACTGATCTGATTTAAATTAATAAATAAATAGATGTTAACCGAATTTATTGTATTTTTTAACAGATGAAACGTTTTTATCAATATCGGTTAAATCGTCCGAAGATCTGTAATGATTTGACTCCGAGACACAACAGAGCGATTCTGATTTCCGGCGTGATAACGCCTCTGCCTATTCGCTGCAAGGACGGATGCAGGCTTTTTCTGATCGAGGGTGGAAAAAAATGGAAACCGAAGGAAATAACTCTCGACCAGATATTGCGCGGTGCCATGCTTGCAATCGAGGCTGCTACGGCCGAGCCTAAGACTCAAGTAAACAACAGCAAAACGATAATTAATTAGATTAACTAAAGATCTTACGCAAATATTTTGAGGTGATGTTTAATCCCTACGAGTCCGAGAGGGACAGATGCAAAACGGATTTGCTATTTTCTCAGAGATTTTTGATATTTTAGAAACAAGAAGAGAATCACATTATCCTTTAATGGGAAGAGAACAATATGGTTCTTTTTTTTCTTCGAAAAATTGTTCATTTTCAGAGAAAATAGCACAGTTCGATTTCACACGATATAGGACACTTAAACATCATCGTTAGCTTTTTTCATCTACATCAACAAATAATATAATGATTTACAGGTGGCTGGAGCTCACGTACTTTTCGACTTGGAAGGTCTTACAATGACACACGTGACGTATTTTACTCCCAGTTTTGCAAGCATGGTCCTCGAATGGATACAGAAATGTCTTCCTGCGCGCTTGAAAGGAATCCACTTCATCAATCAACCTTACATTTTCAATATGGTGTTCGCAATATTCAAACCCTTTATCCAGGTAAATATTTAATTTAGAAATTACGATACTGATAAATATTGCAAAAAGAACAATAAGAAATAATTTTTCTAAATACTTTAAGGTGATGTTTAATCCCTACAAGTGCGAGAGGGACAGATGTGAAAAGGATTTGCTATTTTCTCAAAGATTGTTTTTCTCAAAACATTGATGTTTTAGGAAAAACAAGAGAATCAAATTATTCTTTGATGGAAAGAGAACATCGTGGTTTTTTTTTCTTCGAAAAATGTTTATTTTTAGAAAAAATTGCAAAGTTTGATTTTGCACGATATAGGACACTTGAACATCACCTTAAGTATTAAATAAGAGTATCTACAAACAAATATAACAAGCCAAGACATTCTATCCTAATGATGAATTCATAAATATTTATATTTAGGACAATATTTATGAAAATAAGAGAAAAATATTCAAAAAATTATATATATATATATTTTTTTTTCGTTAAGGAAAAGCTTCGCAAGCGGATTCACTTTCACGGCACTGACAGAAATTCTTTGCACTCTCACATCGATGCTTTCGCATTGCCGAAACGTTACGGCGGCGAACTCGATTTTCCGAGCGAAGTAATCGGCGAACCTCTTTACGAGTATTTCTGCAATTTCGAGGAAGAATTTGCAAGTAAGTTACAATTTCTCTTTTTCTTTCATACTTGGCGTCGAGCCGCTATCGCGTCTCTTTATATATTGATGATATCAATTTATTCTGTACCTATTTTTTATATTTAATATTACTTTGCTTGCTCTTCTAAATGATTTTAAAATGTTTACAAACATATGCAGTAGCAGTTCGTGACCGTACAGTCGATTTTCCACAAATGTACTTGCCTCGAGTCTCTACTGGGACTCTTGATATTGTCCCTTTTTATTACAGTCGACTCTCTCTTGTGGTAACCCATCGGGAATGATGAGTCTCGTTACAGGCAACTTCTCCTCCGTCCCCACTTTTGACGTATCCCCTGCTGCCCCGCCGGTGGTACATGGGAAGACGCATGCGCCAAACAGTCGCGACACCAGGGTAGGGATTAAAAAGGTGCTTTTAGGCAGAATTAAATGTCGCCGTAAACGAGAAGTTGCCCGTAGCGATGTTGCCACAAGAGAGAGTCGACTGTATCATGTTGGTAGAAATGTTCCGACAAATCTGCCATGTCGATATGACATCCTGGGGGTTCAATTCTCCAATATGAATTGAGTGAATATGCGAGAAAGGAGTTCCTCGTGCGATTCTATAAGATTCACCATAGTGAGTTTGCGAGACATCGTGCGTGAGCTGAGCTTCGACATTAAGTTTGTTCCGTTCTCGATTTTCGTATTTTTCCTCTGGTCATGCAGTTTTTCTTAATAAATTGTTAAAATTTAACATTTGTTTTTTTGCTAGGAAGTTGCAATTTTGTATTATGTTAATTACAATGATACTCGATACTTTGATTATGTTTTTTAAACAATTTTCACATTGTTTATTTATTAAACAATAAAAAAACAAGAATTTCAGACAAATTTGACTAAACTCGATTTTTAACATCATTTATATGTGCCAATAGTAGAAAAACTTGTTTTGAATAATTGATAGGAGCAAATTTGTGAATATTCCATTAGAGACAGCGTTGAATTGTTTTATTTTTTTTAATTTTATATTATTAAAAATAAATTCAAGTTGTTCCAACGAACGACTTGAAAATTAAATATCTTTTGAACGATTGAGTCAATCATTTCCATATTTGGGAGAGAATTTTTAAACATATTCATAAATAAAATGCCAAAATTTCATCTATTTTTTATGGTTTTTAAAAAAGGGTTCATACACCCTTAATTGGATTTCGATATTTTGCAATCACGTGATGCTTGAAACAGCATACTAAGTCTTCAGGTGACGAGAAATTCACGTTGATTTTGTGACGGCAAAGATGGCCGCGATACAATGAACATTAATACAGTACCGACTCCCTAAGTTTCACATCCGTAAGTGTCTTTGCCCCTACAATTGTAAGGGAACCGTTCCCCCTCTATAATGTAAACGTTTTCGTACGGTGCAACATATTTGCAAGTTGAATACGCCTCTACATTGGCTCGAAAATAAAGTGAAGGGCCTCTATAAGTTTCCAGGCAAACCCGAAACCGAAAACTTAAGAAGGTAGCACTGTATAATCTGTAAATATTATATGCACATAACACAATACATGTAAATACTTTTAATATCGATATTCTTTACAAATGAATAATTCCTAAGAATATGATAATTGTGATGTAATGGCAATGATATTTTTTTGTTTCAGTTGCTAACAGTTATGGTTACGTGACGAATTCCTAAGAGGAATGAAGAACAATATTAAGTCAAACCAAAACCTATTAGTAAGAAAAATCTGCTGGACAACAGTGAACGCACCATTGGTGGATCGATTAATCGAATTATAAAACGATCATTCAATTTCATTCAAAAATAATTTATTAATTTTTCTATTTTTTTTAAATTTTCATTCCTATTTGTTGTGGTTACGGAGCACGAGGATTTCTCATATGAAGCTAATTCTAAGGGAAAATTATGAAGAAAAAAACGAAGAAAATTTGTATGAGAAAAAAGTGTATGGAACAAAAAAGGTAATAATATTTATGACAAAATCGAAAAAAAAATAAATATTTTTCATACAATTTGAGAGATGAATTTAATATTTTTTAAATTCCTAAGTACGATCATCCCTTCTTCTAAGTTTTAAGTTTTTTTCGGCCAGATTGAAAGAAAGAAAACTTATGTTCTTTTTTTCGTGAGAATTTAAAACGAGGTAAGTGGAGATTTGTACAAAAACAAAAAATGAAATCAAAAATGCTACGGAATCGATCAACGATCTCGAAAAGATTTGGAAAAAATACCATCACAAAAAACAATAGTAAGATAATTATAAAGCTAATAAAAATGATTATAATAATTAACTAATAATAATAATGATTATTATTATTCTCTAGAATTAACTAATATTGTTTGATTTTACTAAAGTACGAATTCTCACTGGGGTCCCTTTTTCAAATTTGAGCAAATTTTTACCGACTCATTTTTTTTTGTAGCCGTAGGAATTGATTGCTGAAAAAAAGAAACAAAAGGTCAGAAAACATATTCAGAAAAGTAATTAATGAAAAAAACATTTGAAATTATTTATCATTGTACCATCATATTCCTTGTCACACATGAGCAAAAGTTCAAGCCACTGTGGTCCGGTGACTCTTGGAATTTGTAGAGTGCCCCCGTAACATTCCGGAAGACATTTCGGGGAGATATACTGGTGAAGGGATTTTCTGTCAGTTCCATGGAAGATAATCTGTAAATGAAGGTAAAGTGAAGTTCAAAGTGGTTTTATCGTAATAAGATGGTCATAAGATTTTATAAATCAAAAACGTGCACAGATATTCTTTAGTATTAAATAGTGTAAAATTTCGAAAAGTTCATATCTTCTGAAGGTAGTTGTCGTGCAAAAGTAATCGTGTCAGAATTCCTTGCAAATTTGCACAAGTCTTGTTTAATATGACCTGCATACGTGTACCAAATTTCAAGAGGTTTGACCATGTAGATATTGAGATACAGTCCGCCCAAAGAAGTTTCCATTAGTTTTTTAAAGAAATCTGACTATTTTGTTTTTTATGTTTTTTTACGATTGTAATAGTTCAAGGTTATGTTTTATTACCTTGAATTCCGAGTATGTTATTCTCAAATCAATATGCAACAACCTTTTCTCATACATGTACGTAAGCTCAAAAACCACTAATTACGGAGATACACTAAGAAGAAAACTTTTGATTTGACTGTATCTAAAAATTGAAATTTTCAGCAGTGTAAATCGCATTTTTTATGGTAAAGTTCGTTCACGATTTAAATATAATAAACAGAATCTTTTTTCGTTAGTTTATGTTTGTACCAAGTGGATTTTGAGCGTACGATTAATAAGAAAAGAAATTGAAGGTCATCTTACATGACTTTGAAATGAAACTACGAGGAAACTTCTTTGAAGTACTATAACGAGTTTTACAAAATTCGTAGAAGTTTTACCATCTAAACATCATGATATAGGACGGAAAATCGCAATATTTAACACGTGCTCTTATGAGAGAGTACTGAAAATTGTGATTTTTAAGTATAAATAATTCGATATCCGCGTGGTGAAACCTCTTGAAATTTAGTATGCACCTATGCAGATTTTCAATGAAATCCTGATAAACCAAAGAATTATAGAACTACATTGAGACTGGCAATGAGTAACAAGCACTAATATAATTGTTTACTTTTAGAAAAATCAGACAAATATCTTACGCGACTCTTGAGCTTGGTCCTCAAGAAGGGCTTGAATAATGAGAAAACGACGTTGAAAACATAAGGCTGATTGACGATGTGAATATTTTTAATTCTCAGAGGAACGGCATCCTGCAGCCAGTCGACTATTCTCTTGGCGAATGGTGGTGTGAATTGCCAGGTTTGTTGTATCGTTAGGCCGTCCATATCGAAAATTACAACGGCCCCGGCGATCTGGGTCGTCGGCTCGAGCATCGCGGCCTCAAGATAAAGCACGCAGCCCTTGAAAACTTCATCCAGACTGCACTTGTTGTGTTTCCATTTTTTTCCAAGCTCGATTATCAAAATTCGACGACCGTGCTGATCACGATTTGGCAAAACCGTCAAAATGTTTTGCTCGAAGATATTTCGCTCCTTGCTCGGTTTTAAACCATCGTACACGTTCGCATGCTTAACCTTGAAGTTGTAATACTCCTTTACAAGTTTCACAGTCGATTCTGGATAATATTTGGTAGGACGGAGAAAACGTATGAGCCAAGCTTCGTTATCCAACGGACAAAGTAAATCCGTTTCACCTAATGAACAAATAAATTAATATTAATATTATTCTTTTATTTTTAACAATAATGATCAGGTTTTTGATTATCCTTTTCCTTCAAAAAAGAGTTCTTTAAAATATATTTATTTTTAAGAAATCAAAATTTTCATCTGATTTTGGAAACTCAACGTAATTTGCTCTATACTTAAACATCTTAAAGATTTTAGCCCATAATGTAAGTAATGAAAGAAATTGAAAATTAATTCTTCCACTCCGTCATCTTTTTCTCCGTCGTATATTCCATTTATTTATTCTTTTTTGATTTTCTATTTATTATTTTTAAGTTAACATACCTTTGAGCAAATTTCTAAGTTCTTCGACCGCTTGTTTTTGTAAATCCGAGCTCTCTCGAAGTTCCTTCTTTGCAACTTCCTGAATCTCGGGACTAGGATCTCCGAGTTCAAACTCGAGAGTGAAATCGCCCAGCTTTAGGGACGGCATTTGTTCCATTTCCGTCAGCATCGTTGCTGAAAAAGAAATCAAATGATTAGTACTTATGTAATTCTAATTCTAGGTTTTTTCATTTTTCACTTGTTCATAATTTCTCATTATTTTGTACGTTTTTTCTGGAATTTCTATTCTTTTTATATTTGCTTACAGATCAATACGTATTCGAACTTTTACAATGAACTCTTTAACCTTTTTCTTTTCATGGACGGCTTTAAAATTGTACCATTATTTTTTATATTAAAAAACTACAGTTCTAATCTCATCTTGTTATAAATGAACTTTATCTATTCTACATTCATGTGGGACATTCCATGCTAACTCGCCCTCCTGTCGAAACTTGCAACTCCGATTTTGTTAATCCATATACATATATTTGATTTTCTTTTTATATATTTAAGACTCTTCGTAAGAATAATTTTATTTGTTACATTTAATTTATTATCGCGCAAGGTTTGCAGAAGTTATTAAAAAAAAATTTACCACTACGAGAAACACTCAACAATCGATAGCAGACAACTAATGAATCTTTCATGTGATTTTGAAATTATTTCCACATTAATAAAGCGACGAGAAACTAGTATTTCTGCAGCTTTATCGCAAAAGTCATAAAACCAGAAAGAACGTGCTGGGCGTCTGCTCTCGAATATCAGAACGAACAAAAAATGATAACCCAATCATCATCCCAAAATGACAACAGTTCTTTTCATTGAAATCTAAAAAATTATTTGACCAGCGAAAAAAATGACAATAAAATTATGTTTTTATTAAAAACAAAAAAATTATTGTGTTACTCCAAAGTAATTATAGAAATATGAAACAATTCACATAAAAAATGCATCAATAAAACATAAATTTTTTCGTGATTATTAAAAGCGGAGAGTAATAATGAGACGATTTGCAATTTGATGAGAAAAAAGTGGAAGACGAGTAATGTCGTTCCTCCACGAGGAGACGAGTTGGAAGATGAATAAAAACGAGAGAGAAATAATAAAGAGAAAAATGACAAGAAAAGTAACGTTGGTCAAGGATCAAGGTTGTGTCTGCACGCGTTATCAAGAGAAAAAAAATGCAAAGCGAAAAATAGAGTGGAAAAAAAGAAAATATAACGAGGAACTACGTGAACTCATATTCTGCATTTCTTTTTGTGACACACGTATAATTATGAATTTCCGTAGGAGAAAAGATATACCGGGGAAAAAATGAAATTATATTGTATAAAAAATTTATTACGTAAACAATATATTTTAATATTATTTTATATATTGGAACACGTTTTTCATATATGTTGGTACAAAACTTTTAAGAATGTTAATATTTCATTATTTATACTTTTAATGCATGAAAACAGTTTTTGATATTATAATTAATGATTTCTAGAAATTATATTGTTTAAAAAATTTATTATGTAGAAACTATTATATTTTAATATTACTTTATATACTGGAATATGCTTTTCATATACATATGTTGGTACAAATCTTTTAAGAATGTTTTAACATTCCATTTTTTATACTTTGAATGTATGAAAACAGTTTTTGATGACAATTAATGGTTTGTAGTAGTAACTATATTCGTCGAGCACTAGACCCGAAGTAGGTACATTTTTCATTATATCCTAATATTGATTAAAGGTCACTGTAATACCGATCGATTAGCAGCCAACCGCAACTCTACGTAAAAAAAATAAAATTATCATTTTTAACCAAAAAAACACATGTCATGTTCGGGTGATAGTTTTTTCTTCATTGACTCATAAGAATATCAATAACTATATTTTTTCAATAGTTGTTTATAGAAAGAGCGGTCTTCTTTTCCTTATGAAAGTCGCTAATTTTATCACCCATTTCCCCTGCTGGATACTTAACAAAACGTATCGAGTCTCAGAGTAATGCAAACGTTCGTCCATCAACTGTTCTGTCCACGTCATTTTCACGATTAACAATTGTTCAAATTTTGTCATTAACTTTGCATTCGTCTCACGTATTCACCCTCGCCCTCGTGTGATTGTAATGCCAACCGAAGGAGAGCGTTGCAACCTTTCGCACTCCGGTGAGAGTGAATTCCCCACGAGTCTTCGGCTCATGCGCAACTTATTTATGCCATTCGGCACTTGCTCACTTTCCGTTCTTGTATCACAATGTATTATAATTGAAGGATTGTTCGTCCTTCCGTAATTGTGACTATTATGGATAACACTGTATACATGTATTCTCATCAATGTCAGACTTAAGGGGTTTCGGTAGTGAAAATGATAAGAATTTGATGAAATTTGGATAAAATGTTCTTCTACGAAAAATTTGAAAGTATTATTGTTTTCAAGAACATTCTCACCAAATTTCATCAAAATCTTATCATTTTTCATTTTCCTACGTGTTTAATGTGCGTTTGTCTATATTGTGGTATCGATACCCCTTAATGTATACAGCGATGCATCAGTAGTTGCCAAACTAAAAAGTGCGTTGGCAATCGTATGTCCAGCAACTTGGTATAATTGAGATATAACTCAAGAACGGTCTGGAATTCCTTACAGCAAATTTTGTTTATAACAAAAGGTTTAGGGTAAATATATTCGGTGGATATAGATGGAGCATTCTTAGTTAAGGAGGTATTGTTATAATTATCAAAATGAACTTTAGCAATGGAATTTTTCTGGCAGTAAAGAATATAATGTCAGTTCCTCGATAGCGAAATTTGATGTGGCATTGCCGACTG
>JAPYYX010002247.1:0-17385 GCA_030522605.1 Cremastinae sp. B BG-2022a | reverse complement strand
ATCGAGATATTCATTAATAAAAATGACAATTTTCTATTCTCTTCCATAAGAGCACGTGTTAAATGTTGCGATTTTCAATCCTAAATATCTTGACTTCTAAATAGAGAAATGTCTTGAAATTTTGCCTGGCTCTTTTTAGTACTTCAAAGAAAAAAAAATCTCAAGAAATTTTTTTTTCACGATTTTCATACGCACGTAGCAACTCAAGGTCAAGTTAGATGACCTTCATCCTGGAGTATGTTATTCTTGAGTCAATTTGCAACAACTTTGCTTAATAAACATAAACATAAAAAAATAAACATAAAAAAACACGCGGTGGAAAGATACACTAAGAACAATTATTTAAGTTCAACTGTAATGCATGAACTACCTTAATAGTGACTCTCGCATGTCAAAATATCCAGTGTTATACTCATTTTTCTCAATTGAAGAACCGGAATTAAAATTTTTTAGTGGTGAAGGAACGTCATGATGTGATAATGAGAAAAATTATTTTTTTATAAGTCGTGTGGTATTTTTAATTCATCAAATCCTGATGGTAGATAAAAAATAATTATGTTAGGATCCGGTTACGACTATATGCAAATTTCTCGTTAGGTACTTTGATATCGTTCAGGTACTTAAATCGTTCGACATATAACCAAAAATTTCTGTCTATCGTCTTCAATCTCCTGAGATTTTCTCTTTAACTCTATATCCAGGAAGCATTTAACTTTCCTCCCGTATCACCGATAAGTCGTATCTCACGTTCGGGCAGCGCGAAAGAATGTCGTCATCGGAGGTTTCGAGCTGAAAAGGCATTCTGAGTTCGCTCCCAGCGAGATCTTTCGTGTATCGCGTGTAGCGATGCGCGGGGCTGTACTCGGTCGATGGTCCAGAGCCGACTGTGCGTGCACACCAGGTCGGAGCGTCAGCGTTGTGTGCGTGCCTGAGAAAGAAACGGGTGCGAATAGTGAGGCGCGAGAGAGGCAAAATGGAAGGACGGGGGAGAAAGAGCGAAAAAGGGGAAAGGGGAGCGACTCGGCGTTCGTCGACGCTTGCGCCCACGATCGTACGCGTACCACCCGCGGCCTTCGCGTAAAACGGAAGACCGCGCGCGCGGCGCCCCGCCGCTATCCTCGGTACCAGCAACGTCACAGCGACGCCTCCAGTCAGCCTCCAGTGAGCCAGTAAAGCGCATTACCCGAGAACTCGAGGGGCAACCCTTGTTCGCGATCAAGCCTCGCGAACTAACCCAACTTTTCGTATCGTCTCGATACATATTCGGCAAGCCACAGGGGGGGTGGAGGCTCGTCATCCAAATAACGAGCTCACCGGAGCGAGATTTATTCCCTTACTCTCTCTCTCTCCTTTCTCTTTCTCACGACCTGCTCGATTTCCTGTCGCGAAAACGCGTCGAGGAGAATCTAACAAGTTATCGCTAGTCCCGGCAAAGCTGTGTCGAAAATTTTGGCGATTCTGTAAAAAATTCTCATCAGGGACGATGAACGCGAGTGTTTCGATTGCTGCGATCCTGTTACCCCCGATCCGAAGTGTTAATTTCTCATGAACGTAGTGAAATGAACGATTGAATATAACAAATGATTCATTCAAAAGACAAGCACGCTTATCGCAAAAATTGAATATTCTCAATCCTCAAAGTGTTGATTTTCCCCGAGAGAAGAAAAATATTCGATACGTTCGAAAAAAATGATTGTACTCCATCAACAAGACAACGAGAGCGTGAAAAGTAAGAACGTGTCGATGTCGAGGTGTTGATCTTCCATGCACCCAAAATCAACGAAACACTTTTTATCGTCAAAAAGAATTTTCCGACGCGGTAGGATTTGACCCCGTGTCCGTAAAAATTCATTAATCCAAATTTCTTCCTGCCAGAGAATCGAAAGGTAAAAAAGAAAACGAAAAATAAGATATTCGTACTTGAAATAGAGAGTTGACGATTTTTCCACGAGGCACGACTTGTTCCACCCCCCCAACCACCAAGCGGAGAATTACCCGGAGTCCGTAACATCCACGAGAGAGAAGCGGGAAAAGAGAGCGGGGATAGTAAAGAGGGGGGTGGGAGTGTGATCGGTACTCGTGCGGGCCAGTGAACCGTGGATATAGAAATAATATCCTTGCGATTTCGCGAGTGATCCTCGAAGATAGAGATCGTCGTGATCTCCGAAAGAGGCAGAGAGAAATCGATCGAGCGCCGATCAACTCGAGCTCGAGAGTGAAACCTGGCATCGATGGGAGAATAAGACGGAGACTTGGGCAAATATTGATGAAAATGGCAAGTGGGGGATTGATAAATATTTGAGGAATAGAGCACTTGAAGGAACAATAAGAGCGCACGTGTAACAAGTTTCGCTGCAAGTGTCGACCTGGAAGGATCAGGAGAGGAATTTCAAAAAGATTTTCGAAGCGAGATATTCAGAAACGATTTAAGTGGAAGTAATGGCAAGGGAAGTTGACGAAAGTATTCGTGGATAAAAATTTCAGAGAGCTTTTCGCTCGGCGAGTTTTCGGAGTCAGCGGGAAGTATCAGAAAGAAAAGTGACTGGAGAACTCGTGGAGAAAATTCTTTTTCATGAACTATGTAGAGTGAAGTTTACTAAAAGTACCATGCTCCAGACTCGAAGAAAACACGAGTCGTGGACGAGATAGCACGTTCCTAAAAAAAGAAAAAGAAGTTAGAATCTCGCTGCTTCTCCTTCGTGAAATTGGAGTCCTTGAAAAATCTCGGAAAGAGAAGTCGAAGATGAGAGAGAATTAAGATTATTATCCCTCGTGAAGAGTTATCACGGGTGTCTGCTCATCGGCTTTCGTATCGTTAACGCTCGGTAATTAAAGCTCGTGCAGCGAAATTCCGACTCGAAGAATCCTCGACCTGTCAAGGTTCGCCAAAACGTGAGGATTAATCAGCTGATAAGGAGCTTAACCTAGACGTTGGCAAACAGAGGATGAAGTGAGAAATATATTAGAGAGTGACAGACATATGAGTAGCGAGAAATAGATTTATGTATTCTCGAATCTTCCAGGCGGAGGTGAAAAAATACGCAGAGCGTCAATACCACGTGTCAAGAAAAAAAAACGGGTGAAAAAGCGATTCTCACAGAGGGCACGTTCCTAGGTCGCAAATTTACGAATCGTCTAAAGTAGAAGCAAGAGAGAAAATTTCCCATCGTGAAACAAAAGCATAAAATATTGTCTCGAACTCTTTTTGCAGAGACGACACGTAACTCGCGTAGATTTCTCGGTCGCGAGGTTTTTCGCCTCATTCGAGCAAAGAAAAAATTTCACGAACAATGAACACTGGCCAAGTCCGAAAAAATGTCTCGATGATTAGAGAATCTAATAAAATCGTGAAATAATAAGATAGGAGTGAACAAACGTGTAAATAGATGTAAATAAAATTCTTGACGTCATTCAGTGAGTGGAGACTAAAGAGAAACTCGTGTTAAAGAAGATCGATAAATTACAAAAATAATCATATTCGTGTTTCGACTGCTAATAAAAAAAAATTGCACTTCCGGTATACGCTTCCTACTGTCCTTATCTATCTTCCTTTACAAAAGCTGCAAGGGTTTTGTGATAAAACTTCGTCGAGACGTGTGAAAACTAATAGGAGACGAGGCTTGATTTTCAATCAAGCTCATTACCGCGTAAAAGAGAAAATTTTATTCTGTACTATATTGATTAGCCAGAGATACGTAGAAATAAAATATTTGATGTAAAAAAGGGTGAGAGAAACAGTACAAGACAAAAAGCTCTGAAAAAAGTCTTTTTCGTTCCGTTGTCGTTGTTGACATAATCGTAGTTTGAGGTGAAGAGGAAAAGAATAAAACGAATATTACATCCATAAACCATCGCGGAGAGTACGCTTAAAATCTAATATATATAAATAAGACACAATAAGGCAGCATTCAGCAGCAGCAGGTCGGAGCAGTACGGGTAATTAGCCTTTTTAGCCTGGACGATAATTAATTGTCTCGCGGGCGCGTACCGATTAGCGTTTCACGGTACTCAATCGTGTAGAACAGGGTGTCGTAGTACGAAAATACAAGGGACTGGAAGAATCGAAGCTTATAAATAGATCCATTTAAGACTAAGAAACAATCTTAGACTCTCACCGAAAAAAAACATTTCTTACGCAAATAAAAACAAAAAAATATATCTAAAAAGCTCCTTACTTCTTGTTCCTTATTTTTTCGATGTTAAACAGAAGATAGAGGGAAAGAATAAAAGAGACGTTTTAGAGTCTTATTACGTTTAAGTCTGACAAAAGGGAAATTATAATAATTATAATACTACAAACAGTAAAAAGACAAACCCTTGCAGCATAAATATAATAAGGTGTTTTATGGTACAGTATGTCATGGAGAGAGTTTCCTAAATAAGAGAGAGAGAGAATATGTAAAAGTCAGCTTTAATACCGGTGCGAAGAGGGCAGGAGAATAAAAGCCAAGGGATAACCGAGATTTCATATAGATTTTCTTTTTTCTTGGGCTTCGATGTTCCTTGTTCCCTTCGGAACGGGAAGCACGTGAGTACGGGGGACCAATTTTTTGTCCATGAACGCAAGACTGCTACACAGTCGCACAGTCACGCGCGAGTGTGAGGGAGGAAGAAAAGAATCTTTCTGCTTTAGTAGTAAAAAAGCGAGTAAGATTTTTCGGCCGTAGTCGTAAAGAAGCGAGAACCAGGACGAAACTCACATTCAGCATACATCGCCTGACCTCTCTTACGAAAGACGTCAATCTTTCTCCCTCCTTTCGCAACGATTGACCGTAGTAGACACCGTTCTCGGAGAGTTAGGAATTTCAACCCTCTGGCTTCATTCCACTACTTCCGGCGTTTGAGACCATAAGGTTTCAATTGATGACGAGGGAGGAAGTGAGCGAAAAATTGGAGATAAAGAAAAATAAATAAAGTTTGTGAGAAAGGTAGAAAAAGAGTAATCATCGTTGGTAAACGATTCATTTATCTTGAACCATTTATATCCACTTCTTGTCGAGTTGCCTCGTCCACTCCTCTCAGCGAAATACCCGGTGCATCGATCTAAATAGATATGAATAAATGAACTTGTATTTCTATTGATTTGTGTACGTATAAATGTTTGAATAACGTTGCGAAATACCTGAGATCCGTATTCGCGAAAGAACGGCATCAACGAGCAATAAATCAAGGGACCGCCTGAAGCGTCTCAAGTGAAGCAGAAATAGAGAAAAAGTGTCGAAAGAAGGAAAGAAGTGGTAAAAGCTGTCACGAGAGTAAGAATCTCAACGGGAGAGCAGCGAGGAAAGCAGAAAGGAACGAAAGAAAGAGGATTTGAGTAATACTTGCTGTGTGACCTTCATAAGGGAACATCGAGCAAAGGAGTGATTGACCGTCCAGTGAAGCGTTTGGAGGTCAGTAAGTTCGGGCAGTTAATGTACCGTGCAGATTCTTGAAACAGATTCTAAAAACGAAGTAAACGGGTCATCGAATCAATAGTAACCGGAAACCGTTCCCATCAGGTTAGTCGAAAGGTTGACCAAACGTTTCAGGCCGGAATTGAAATTAATTTTACATTAGGTTTGGTATCGGAAGGCAAAAAAGAGCTTTTGCTGACGGAAGATCCTAATTAGCTGGTGCGTGAGATTCTAAAGGTGGACATAAAAAAGAGAAACGCTTTACGTTAGTGATCGATGAACGTGCGATGACGTCATCGTGAATTCAGGCATGTTGCCTGACCTGGCGAACCCGAGATGCTCCGCGAGGAATACGAGAGGCCCAGCGAGATTCTCAACAACGGGAGGGGGAGGAGGAAGATCATCGACAATCGGAGACGAAAGGAACGTTGGAGCGATTGCAGGATTGGCGAGCAGGACGAGAACGAGTGTAGGCTGTGCGGGGTCATTGCCATTTTGCCTTTTATTTATCGTACTCGCAACGGGAGCTCAGTGCGCCCTACCGGTGTCCGCAGCGACGTTATATCCCACGACAAGGAACACCCGTGGCAGCCCAGCGACAAGACGGGATCCGGTACGATAGCACGAGCTCGCGTCGAAGGTGCGAGTCGTGCCGAGCTCAAACGGCGTCATGAACGCTCGCAGAGCCGGTAGTAACCTGGCGTCGACGAGCATCTTCGAGGAGAACATGAACGATTTGGCGACGAGCTTGGAGACCGCATCGGCAGGATCACTATTATCGAAACGAGGAAAAAACTATACAAAGAGAGCAAACCCACTCGCCAAACCATCGAATTTGAGAACATCGACAATCGCATCATCATTGTCACACTTTTTATCAAGCAGTTTGATACCGGTATCGCCAGCATCCTCATCGGCATTGTCATTAGTCTCGTCAGAGAGCTCGTCAGTCTCGTTGCTCAACCCTCTAACCACACCGGTGGAAGATGCGAGCCCCGATGGTATCCATTGGCCGCGTTTGACGCTGCCATCAGTACCGGAAGTGTCCTCAGCATTATTCCCGTCAGAGTCGATTGAACCTTTGCAAACTAAAAGCATCAGAAACGAGTCGGCCAGAGAGCTCAAAGGGTCTGGTACAGGCCTAAGTACGAGAAGCAGCTTTATACGACGCTTGGAGGACA
Organism: Cremastinae sp. B BG-2022a; assembly: GCA_030522605.1. Taxonomy (NCBI): domain Eukaryota; kingdom Metazoa; phylum Arthropoda; class Insecta; order Hymenoptera; family Ichneumonidae; species Cremastinae sp. B BG-2022a. The sequence goes on along the minus strand of JAPYYX010002247.1, from coordinate 10,808 downwards.
TCGAGATCACGAAAGAGAAGGATAAGAGTCCGCTCTTGAATCAGGACTGGGAAGAGGACGAAGGCTTCGCATCCGGCGACGAGAACGGTGACGACAGTGAGTCCGACGAAGATAAGCCGCGTTTGGTCTGGTCGTCTACTAGCCGTGATATCGAAGAAACCGGTGACGACATCGTTGATACCAGCTCGGATAATCAAATGCTCTTCGACGCCACTGAGGACACTGAATTGTTCGGGTTCGTTGACATGATGGATGATTCGACGCCTTTCAATGCCACGTGGTACAACGAGAACAGCAGCATGTACAATTGGAACACGAGCGTATACAACGAGACGTACGTCGTTGTTGCTGATGGCATGTATCCCTCGGGATACAGTTTGCTCCAGATCATTCTCGCATCGATAGCAGCGACAGTCCTAATGATTGTCGTCGTCGTCGGCAACATGCTTGTCATAATAGCCATCGCAACAGAGAAAGCACTTAAGAACATTCAGAATTGGTTCATCGCGAGCCTCGCAGTTGCCGATTTCTTTCTCGGTCTTGTAATAATGCCATTTTCCCTCGCTAATGAAATCATGGGCTATTGGATATTCGGTTATTTGTGGTGCGACATATACTCGGCAATGGACGTTTTACTGTGTACCGCGAGTATCATGAATCTGTGTCTGATAAGTCTCGATCGTTTCTGGAGTATAACCCAGGCTATTAAGTATCTCAAGAAGAGAACACCGGCCAGAGCGGCCCTTATGATCACTCTGGTCTGGCTTCTCTCCGCCCTCATCTGCATACCGCCGCTACTCGGATGGAAGAGACCTCAGCCAGCCGAGGAATATCCCAAATGCAGTGTAAGTATCTCATCTCTTTTATATTTATATTAGGAACAATATGATCTACATGCCTCACTGTTGCTTCCATCATATTCGAGTGATTATTTTCTTATATCACAAAAGGATGTCACAAGATGTTCCTAATGCAACAATATCAGCAAATACGTGGATGAATCATGGTATCATATAGAATCACAATGATTCGGTTTTATAAGCCCCATTTTTTAGATTTAAAACAGGTCAATGCAACTTCAGTGTTGATTACAACTTCTACTAATTAACTCTGATTAAATTAAATGTGGCGTTTTCTCAAATGCAAAAACAAACAGTTGCTAATCAAACTTGAAGCCTGAAGGAAGCTATAAGTATAAGTTGGAAGTTAATTTGCTTTTTTCGGGTTGTTCTTGTTCCTTTTATTTACAGCACTTGACTGTTTATGTTAGATGCTCAATTTTTTGAGAACGTCTCAAATCAATATTTTCCTATGTGCTCTTAACCGTCTGAATGAACGGTTTTTCATGTGATGTATTCAATTGTTTAATTTCCCACTGTGAAAAATGTTTATCGCTAATGAAATTGTGAGCTCGTTTGAAGAAGGAGAAATATTCAAATGGGTGGTGAATTAAATTCCACAATGAATAGCACTTATGTCACTCGCATGCCGAGGCATCGCATTATTTCGTCGTAACGTAATTTTTCACTCAACCGGAGCATATTATTCCGCGGGCATCTGACAAGTACGGCGAATGAAAAATTCATTCCGCTTCAGCTCGGCCAGGATATACGTGCGCTGAGAGTGCCGAGGAAAGAAAAATAAGCGAAAGGCGTGATGTGTAGACATTTTCGCTGGTTCGTCGTACCTCGTACGTTCTCACACCTTGTTTTATTTTTCGCGCTCCTCTAGCATGTTCATTTCTAGAAATGAAAATAGTCCATTAATGAAATGGGAAATAAATCGATTTTCGGCTTTACCTAAAAAATCGAAACATTGATCCAGGGCTAATAAAAACAAACGGACAGTGTGCATACCTCAGTTCTGAAGCGATCAATGTTGTTGAAACAAAAGATGAGAGAAAGTGGATTAAAAATTGAAGTAGCTCCGCGGTTCTCTCGTTAGTGACATAATTGTTATTCATATAATATACATTTTATTACGACGATGTGCTTCGTTACAGTAAAAATGCAAGAAACATATATGCAGAACGGATTGCTATTATTTAAAAAAAATTTCCTGACAACCTGAAGCGGACCATTAAAAAAAAGCATTTGCTATTCAAATTCAAAATTAATCGACAGTACATTCCATTCAATTCATATTCCTAATTTACCATTGAGAGAATGAAATAAAAACTATTTAAATTATTATTTTTTCTATATCTATGCTTATTATCTTTATTAAATTCAAATTCCAACTAAATACAGATGGAAGCTTATTTTCTCGACTACGAACACATTAATTTCGGTGTAATAAATTCTTCCGAGACGAAGAAAAATATTTGAATTCAAATAACAAGGCACGAAACCAGGCTTCTTTTTCACTAAACTAACAAGTATAATAACGATCTAATCTTAATTAAGTGTGATGCCTGATAAAGTCTTGACAAGTCAGATTACCGATAGCGTCATTTATATTGTGATTAATTATGAGATTATGGAGATATGTGTGTACATTATACAAAGTTTAAATAGTTTTGGAGGTAGATGAAGTGCTCGCCACGTCGCAAAAACAGAGATGAAAAACGAAAGACCTGTCAGGTATAAAGCTCAGAGCGCTTCAACGTGCATCCTTGACCCGTCTCTCAAGAGCCACTCAGCTTTTTTCCTTTTTGTTTCTACTCGCCGAAGGGTCAAAGCGTCGGGCGACGCGACACGTCAACTCGACAATGGCAACGATTATTTGCGTTAATTAGCAAGTTCGAAGAGATAGCATCCACTCAGACTCCGTGTCAATGTGACTGAATGGAGCCTCAGGGTGAAGTTAAATGATTTAAGGAGCGATCGGACAAGTTCGTGTCGTCGTTGCGTTTCCTTATTATATTCTCCTCCTTGTACCGAAGTAATCAAGTTTCACCGGCGTCTCTTGGTCTTGCGCACACCGCGAAGGGAAATTGACAACCCTTTCTTCCTCTCGCCCGACGTTCTTGTCGTCACTCGACTCAAGCTCGAGAGCTCTAAAATGCAACGAATTACAACCTCACCTTCTCTCAAACTTTGCCAATTTCGCGATACAACTTTTTTCTTCTTAGCAACCTCGCATTAAACACAATTTTCTTTTACATTTATCTTTACCCCTTTTTGCCTAATATACCACGGAGCGTTTTTTGAAAACGACGAAAAAATGAAGAAGAAATACAATGATCGCATCTGCAATGGCTTTCAAATTAGTTCAACTTCGCAGAAGAGCTTTTCATCCACGGTTCTGCGAAAGCTTTATTGTTACGTTTTTCTTCTAAAATTGATTATTATAGCAAGATCAGCGAGAGGTAAACACTCGCCTTGGGACATCATAATTACTCTTCGTTCAGAAGGAAAAAGAGGAGAAGCAGATTCGAGAGAATAAGTCTTAATAAATAATTTATATCTTGTTCTGTGATTGGGCTTTAGAGCCCCAAGACGACGGAAGGGAATAAAAGACGCTTGCAATAAATGAAAATAAAGGATACTCACTCTGCCGAGTCGCTGGTAAAATCCGTCTTGAGGCTCCCTCATTTCTCTCTTCACCCATTTTGCCCGCTTCATGTTTATTCTTTCTGCTTCGGGGACAAAGAATACAACTGAGCAAAGGGAGTGGAAGATACGCCGGAGAACTTTCGCGGCGAAAACTAACAATTTTATTCCAAGATTCACTCCTTCCTCTATTTTCTCGACTTTCGGAATGCCACTCTATATTTTTATTATTATACACCTTAGCGTCTTCTTTTCTTTTTACCGAGGTAAAAACATCGACTCGAGGCATAAAGAACGTGACTTTTCCATTCTCTGGCTTTTTTTATGGAGCATATATATTCTTTGATGCCCTGAATTTTCATTTCCTCGTGTACCAACTTCCCGAAATGGATACCTTAATTTAAACATGTAATTTTTATTCTGTACGGAGCTTGCGCATTCGTTTCGAGCTTGCAAATATTAAAAAGTAATAAAAAATCATTTTTTATGTTACTTTACTAAATAATTTTGTTAATTGCATCAAGAGTTCATCATTTCAATAGAAAAATTTTTGAAAATTGTTCCATTTAGAATTAATGTTGAAATGTGGAAAGAACAAAAGAGAGAGTTCGAAAAATGTCACACATAACAAGCTCAACAAAATGATTCAAAAAATTCCGAAAGAAATGAAGTAATTTGGCACACGTTGTGCTTCATACGAATGAAAATCCAAAGTTTTGTATTGTATTGTCTTCCTTTTTTCGTATATATCTTTATCCATTCATACTTGCATACGATTCAAAGTCTCGAGCTAAATGACTCGACGAATTATCAATACTTCCGGCATTAATCACGAACTCATTTCCATTCGGACGAAATAATTAATGATCATTTTGTAATCAGAATCCGTACGCAGCTAAATGAATAATTTATCAATCGTATTCAATACGAAATTAATATTATCCCTTGAAAATGAAATGAGTTACACTTTATCATTAATATCTCTCTAACGAGAAAGATTATTTTGCACGAATTCATCGATTTTTTTTCTTTTTCTCCTCGGTTACAAATATATTCAACAATATTCATAGAACTACTGGGAAATTCGATGAAGCAGGACCATTATCCGAAAGCTTTTTTCTCTGTCTTTCTCCTTTCATTTTCTCCCTTTCCTCTTCCCGGAGAATTCAATGAGATTCGGTCGAGGCGTCAAGCTGCCGCCACCGAGGACGAAGATCGACAATCCTATTCGATCGGTCACTATCGCGTGGGTGGGAACGACGATACTGTTACTCTGGTGAAAGCAAACCGCGATTTTTCTCACTCTCGCGACACTTTTCACTCACTTCCTGCTGAGAGGAAAAGCTCTCTCGTCCTTTTCCCACTCTCCGTAAAAAAAATATAAAAATGAAACGGGAAACTCGGCGTTCAGGAATGCAATCTGCTCTCCGAAAATTGCGCCTGCACTTTCCGAATTTTCTCCATCCCTTCTGACTTTTGCTCCTTTAAGAAACAAAGTAAAAAAAGATGATGATAAAATGAACAAAAAGGAAGCAGCGCCTGAGAAAAGGGCGTTTTGTTTATATTTTGACTTCAGCGAGTTCAAGAATTCGTTTTACATACACAAAATATGTAATCGCACAATAATTATTTCGTCCCTTTTGAGCACAATTATTATTTTTTAATAATTTTAAAAATATACTCTTAACTTCAAAAAATTACCAAAAAATTAGATACGAACATTTTTTTTCCAACGTAAGACAAAAATGTTCATAATGTGTTTGATAACATTTCACAAATGAATTTCTATATGCGATGCGGCAGTCTAAATTTTTGTCGAAAATGCCAAGTTCTCATCGAACGAAGATTAAGAAAAGAAAAACCCGAGATCGCTTCAATAATAAATTTGCTTGAATGAGTCGTTAACCCAGAAATTGCTCAATGATGGAAGGCTCACGAAAGACAATTAAACATGTAACAAAGTTTGCACAGTGTGTCTAGTATATCGAGAGCAGCGATGAAGGAGCGAACGGATGAGAGGGGGGGTGCGGAATGAGGTAGACGAAGAAGCGAAATAACAGGAGCGATAGTTGGAGTTGAAGCGACGAAAGTCTATAGAATATAGGTTAACAAGTATAGAATATTAAACACATGTAGAATACATACAATAAGTATACATGTTGGATATTAAATATACGTAGATAGAGAGGCGCATCAATATCCTTTTAGTTCAAAGCTGTGAGTGCGCGCTGTGGATCTGTTGGCAGATTTTCGACGAAGCGTTAATTTCTCTCGGCACTTGCCTCGATTCAAACTTCAAGCTTTATTTTCTTTCTGTCTGTATTTAGTTTCTATTTCTTGCTCTCTTTCCTTCTTGTGCTTTATTTAAACTTTATGGTTTGGGTTTTTTGCTCAAGGCATGGCCTCAGGCAAAAACATTCTAGTGAATATTATTGAATTTAATATCATTGAATTTTAAAGTTTGGATCCTCTTCGTGTTCTTTTTATAAGTAATCAATCCTTTTATTTATTTTTTACCTAGCTGTGGGTATTCGTAAAGGTTCTTTGCTCCGTTTTTCATCCTTTACCTTTAGCTTCAGTTTTAGTTTGGTCCTTTAATTCTTAGATATTTCATAGAATTTGTCATTGTTATTGCATTTATAATTACGATTGCGTGTAATTTGGCAAAAGACGTATCTAAAGCGTTCCTGATACATATTCGCACATTCTCTCCCTGGATGTATGATCTCGAATTTTATTGTTTTTTAATCTTCCTATACCTATACCACTTGCCTCGATTCAAACTTCAAGCTTTATTTTCTTTCTGTCTGTATTTATTTTCTATTTCTTGCTCTCTTTCCTTCTTGTGCTTTATTTAAACTTTATGCTTTGGGTTTTTTGCTCAAGGCATGGCCTCGGGCAAAATCATTCTAGTGAATATTAACGAATTTAATATCATTGAATTTTAAAGTTTGGATCCTCTTCGTGTTCTTTTTATAAGTAATCAATCCTTTTATTTATTATTTACCTAGCTGTGGGTATTCGTAAAGGTTCTTTGCTCCCTTTTTCATCCTTTACCTTTATAGCTTTAGTTTGACCTTTTAATTCTTAGATATTTCATAGAATTTTTCATTGCTATTACATTTATAATTACGATTGCGTGTAATTTGGCAAAAGACGTATCTAAAGCGTTCCTGATACATATTCGCACATTCTCTCCCTGATGTATGCTCTCGAATTTCATTGTTTTTTAATCTTCCCATACCGTTTTTTTATCTTATTTCGTCCTCCCGGAATTATCTTCTCCAGCTCGATCGCATTGCACTTTATCACAGTCTCGTTCCAGCTTGTCTATAGTTAGTTTACTCGCTAAATCGCTCCGAAGTACAACGCGCACCGTTTGCAAACATATATTTAGCACGTGGCTCGGCTCGATTGGATAATTACTCTGAGCGACGGCTTTAATCTCGATAGTGCTGAGAGAGAGGCGCACACCGTTCACCTCGGATGAAAAGTGACAGGGTGTGCCGCGTTTCTTCATCCCGTTCGACGACGACCGATGCCATTTTCTTTCCATACTCAACGAATTTTTTACCCTTCTACCTTTTCTCTCGCGCTTCCTTACTCTTTCATCGTCAAGGAAATTCCATATCAATTTCTAAACCGGTATCGACGTCTACATCTTATCACTCGCATCATTACGTGGATATCCCGTCTTTCAGTTACGCCATTTTTTATTTGGGTTTTTGTTTTCAGTGCTCGTCTGTAACTCCAAGTCTTCAACATTTTTTTATACTTCATATGGTTCAACATATATGTACCATATCTTTTATTTTGTTTTCCTTTTTATTGGTAGTGATTGATGCACTTTTTTCATTGCACTACAATTTGTCTAAATTGTTATTCTCTCTCAATGCAATTTTTTAAATCGAATATTTTGACAATCTATAAACTTTATATGGTTTGGCTTATGGTTTTCTGTAGATCAGAAACAAAATATTAGAGATAATCGAACCATGAATTTTTTCACCGGTATTTCCTCCGCCTTTTGATCAACTTCGAAAGTATATTATTTTCCATCAAATTTTCTCGTTTATATTTTTGTTGGACAGGGGAGGAATCTGAGCATTCGGATGAACTGCCATAAATCTGGACACCATTATTTTTGGTATACACTTTGTATCTTATTTTTTTTTAATGTCTTGTTATGTTGTAAGTTTTACTGTGTGTATAACATTTTTTTCTATTTTTTCCTTATGTGTCAATTACCGAAAAATATGTATGTCTTTCTATAATTTAAACGCATCAAGCAAAGATAAATGCAAGCAAAGATAGTATATTATCTTTGGTTGCTCTTTTCATTTTCGCGCGAATTCTTCTCTGACCGTAATGAACGATCACTTTTTTCATCTCAACAAGGAAAAAAGAAGATACGAACGTTTCGTTGCATTTTAGTACAGATTTTACTAAGTTTCTCATTCTTCTCAATTCAAATCGGGTAGATTTTCAAAAATTAATTATTGAATTTAAATCACGCATAACGCAAATATTTCGAGTTTTTAGCGATATGCAAATTTTTCCCACTTCATTTTAAGACTTCAGTGAGATGTATCTTACGAATTTTTTAGAGGTTTTATTACAACATGAAAAAAATCTCAATTAACCCCCAGACTTCAAAGGTAACCTTAAAATCCAATATACGTAGAGATTTTTCGCATGTAGTTTAAATTGAATTTTAATTAAAAATACAGCGAGGATGGAAAAAAAAGTTCTATTGCACAAGATTCTTCAGTGAAAAAATACGAAATTAAACATTTTATAAATATCAGCGCTGGAAGAATTTCGATAAGAAACGAAAGTCAACGAGGGTTATTCATTTTTCCTCGTAATACTTTTTTGCCACCTTTCAATCTTTTCTCAGAGGTATATCTCACATATCGGAAATCGTATAAATTACGGTAACCACGTTTTATTGGTGGCAACTTGCCGAAATCAAGTGCGTTGGAGAATATAGCTGCCCATATTGGCGGTGGCAGCCTCGCCCTCGAAGAATATCGATTCGGTCGTAACACGACGTCTCCCCCATGGTGTTTCTCCGGGTTATCACCGACAGAAATGCGATCCAAGCCTTCTCGGGTTTCACTTCCGGTTTGACGGCCAGCGCGAGAATCCTCAAGCTTCGAGGAGAAAACGTTGAAGTATTACAGCCAGCGCTAAAATTTTTTCGCTCGGTCCCTTCTAAAGTGTCTTTGGAGTAATATCGCAGTTCTCGAGCCTTCGACGGCATGCGCTCGATTTACGAGCCCTCTCCTTAAAAATATCCGCTTCTGCGCGTTTTTCAAATCCTCCCCCGAGACTGCATCTTTTTGTTCTTTTCTCACCAGTCGAAAACTTTCTCCCGCGTAACTCGATATTGCCGCCGAGGAATACTCAGAGGATATTTTATGTAGGGAGCCTGCCAATCGATCTGAAACCGATGACCCATATATTCAACAACATTGAATATTTCCACTTTACGACGAAAGCGAAAAACGATGTGCGAGACAATTCTACGATTCGATGGTTGAATCAATTACATGAATGCGATTTTCTTTTCAATACTTGTGGCGATAGATTTTTTAAGGGCAGTAATAAAGGATGGAAAAGTCGAAAGAAAATTATGGATATGAAAAGAAAATATGAAAATGGATGGATCGAGAGCAAACAATATCGAATTCTTTTTTACGTGTGCGAAGGATTTTATTGGAAAAAAAGTATTAAAATCAAGATTTATCTTAAATTTCAAGAGATTCAACGTCGAACTCTAAAACGATATTGAGACAACTGAATTTTCATCGATGCAGAATTTTAAGTTAACAATTGTAGGTTAGCAATTGTAGGTTAGCAATTGTAGGTTAACAAACAGAACCGAAAATTTCAATCAAAAAAATTAGAAAATAAATTATTTCAAGCGATCATATGTAAGATCATTTTTTCATTCAATTTATAACCACAGAAACTTCTCGATAAAAGATTTTTCAATCATATTCATCTTCATTACACCTTCTTTCACCATACATTTCATTCACGTCCTGTTAAATTTTTCCCGACGATAAGCTTCCTCGTCGAGCCAAATAATGGATTAAATTGTATTAACGATATCATCACAATTTTTAATATTTAATTTTCAATATTCTCATCAAAGGTGAGCCACGTTAATTTATTCTTACTCCGTAGCGGTTATCAAATTGGTTGAAAATTAAATAAAGGGGAGAAAAAAAGATGAGTCAAGGGACGATAGATGGAGGTCTTGTGTGAATTTCCATCGGCGCAAAGTCCGTTCATGCGAAAATTCGCCAGTGTAAAAATCGAATCTTTCTAATTGCCGTTCCCGTACAAAGGGACGGAGTATCGTTTTTGCGGGGCTTATATTCAGTTCTGGGACTCCCACACGTTTACACGCCGCAATGGCTGGATGAGCCGTTGGTAAGCCAGAAAAAGCGAGATAATCCAATGTCGGGATAAAAAAAATGGAAGTATCAGTAGTAACAGCCCTCAATAGTCAGACTGCGTTGGCTGAAACTACCAACGCGACGTTAGGGCTTGGCTTTGGCAACCTTTGTGAGCTCGTCAAAAGGCTAAAGGGCAACCAAGAGAGAAATATAGTGAAGAAGAGACAGTGAATAGACAAACGAAGGACGAATGAATATTTATTCGATGCCTTGGGCGCATCCAGACCAGGGAGAGAGCGAGAAAGGGCGAATAAATAAGAAAGAAAAAAATGTTAAAAGCCAGAGAAAATTCTAGAATTAACAACAGACTAAGAGAGGAAGAAGATAAAAGGAGGACGCGAGGGCTGACCGATTCGAAACGTGGGCTTGCAGATAAAGGCCAAAAGAATAAGCGCGTAATAGTGAACACAAGAATCGGGAATGGCTCTCGTCCACCGTGTAGGAGAAGTGCAAGGGTAAAAAGGATCCCTCGAGAAAAAACGAGCTGGGATGAGAATAGAATAAATGGCGCGGGACAAAGCGAGAGAGTCAAAAAAAAAGTGAAAAAGAATAGAAAAAAAAGGAGAAGAGGTGGAGGAGATTGGAAGAAGTAAACTTGGCGAGGCTCACAGCTCTGAGCTTCCAGGACAGACAACGAGAGCAATGAATTAGCTGGACGGAAGAGAAGTAGCCCAGGTAATCCGCCTCGTGGATTCCCGCTTTTTATCCTCATTCGTGATCTCGTGTCTCTCGCTGTACTATTCCTTTTCATCCTCATACTGTCTTATTCCTCCTTCCTACCCTCATCCCTTCGCCTCCTCCAATCTCCAATTTTTTTTTTTTTTTTTTTTTTTTTTTTTTTTTT
>JAPYYX010002246.1:0-17388 GCA_030522605.1 Cremastinae sp. B BG-2022a | reverse complement strand
TGCAATATTGTAAAATCATAAATTTTTATAAGAAAATTGAATCATCAGAAATAAAAATTATTCACGTTTTTTTAATCAATAATAAATTTGCTATCAGAACAATTTTTCCTGTCACAAAGTTGCGACTGAGAGTCATTTTATTTAAAAAAATTGTCAGCTATCTAAAAAAAAATCGTATCGTATTCCAAGATAAAATGAATTTTTCGTATGGATTTGTATTCGCGATTTATTATCAATTTTGATAAGAGATTTTCTAATAATGTGCTGCCTGAAAGAAATAATTTTTCTACGTCATTTTTATAATATAAATTCATAGTTTCTAACGAGATTTATAATCAACTCGTCGATAAGAAAATAATTTAATTAAAAATTTTATTAAATCCCAAAAATTTTTTTTTAAAACGAAATCAATAAAATTTTCCTTAAAAATCGTAATCTCGATCACAAGCTTGTGGGTAAAGCAGAAAACATCGGAGCGGAGACCTCTCCGCCATCTACGGAAAATATTCGTAACGTTTCCTCCTCCTGGATAGTTTTCTGCCTCGCGACTTCGATCACTCCGAGCGGGCGATACGAATTTTTCTCCAGAGATTTCTTTATCGAGCGTCGGCTTTAAATTCTTATTAATAAAAATATAATAAAAATAAAATAAAAATAAAATAAAAATAAGATAAAAATAAAATAAAAATAAAATAAAAATAAAATAAATTAAAAAATCTTTAAATTTAATTCAACAATTTTTCTACATATCGTGAGTCGTCCTCAGATCGTCACGTAATCATCAACTTCGAATTTACACTTCTCGATAAATCGGAAATTAAATTGAAACCAAGGGCTGGAAAATTCTTGGACAGAATTTTGGCAAGAGGTCTCGGGAGTGACGATTCATGAATTCGCAATCGAGGCTAAACGACAGAAAGGTTCGAAGGGCTGCATTTTGTCATGAGCGACGATTTCCTCGGGCCGTTTGCATCGAAAGCTTTTAACAATAATTCTCGAAGACGTAGTTGCTTCGTTATCTTATTCCTCCGAAATTCTCGTCCTTCCGAGTTCTCAAATCGTTAGGTATCAAAATTCGGAGCACACTCGGTCCCATCGTCATTAATTTATTATTTATCAATCCCGTCATTAGCTCGTCTCCGTCTCTCTCAGGCATAGAAAGGAATTACGAAACAATTTGTACAGCAATTAACCTTCGTCGTTGAAAATCGATTTGAATTAAAAATATCGTCACCGAACGGAATTACTCCGAAAACAATTTTCAAAACGAGATTCAGAAGTAAAATAAATGTGCAAGTCAATTATTTTGAGACGCATCTGTTGAACATGGTCCATTTTTTTTTGCTCCGGGAAAGAAACATAAGAAGCTGGAACAGCTGCGAAAGCTCTTCGGAGAACTTGAGAAAAAAGTTTCGGAAAGGAATAAAAAGCTCAGAAATTTTTTTTTTGCTTCCGTTTCTGGAAATCGTTCCGATGCATCTCATGGATGGAGGATTTTGCATCCAATGCTAATTATGGACTCTACAAATTTTTAGCAAGAAATAAAAGATCTGAGAAAAATTGCAATTTTGAAAAAAAAAATTTTTATCTCTAAAAATTACTCGAATCCATCTGAATGGAAATAGAACGTATCACTAATTATGAACTAATTCAAGATATTATCACAAATTTTTAAACAAATTTTTCAAAAAATAATTAAAAAATTATAAAAATTCCATTTTTTGTATTTTATCTCTGCAAAATATTTGAAAACATCTCCCAAATAAGAATTTCATTTTAATTAAAATTAATTTTGCGAAAAAAAATTTGAAAATAATAAAAACCTAATAAATTTGTTCTGGAAATCGTTTCGATGCATCTCATGGATGGAGAATTTCGCATCCATTATGCTAATTATGGACTCTAAAAATTTTTAGCAAGAAATAAAAGATCTGAGAAAAATTGCAATTTTGAAAAAAAAAATTTTTTTATCTCTAAAAATTACTCGAATCCATCTGAATGGAAATAGAACGTATCACTAATTATAAACTAATTTAAGATATCATCACACAATTTTTAAACAAATTTTTCAAAAAATAATTAAAAAAATATAAAAATTCATTTTTTTGATTTTGTCTCTGCAAAATATTTGAAAACATCTCCTAAATAAGAATTTCATTTTAATTAAAATTAATTTTGCGAAAAAAAAATTCTTAAAACAATAAAAAACTAACAAATTTGTTCAATTTCGTATTTCATCTCCGGGAATCGGGATGCATCTCCTGGCCGGAGAGAGGGTTTCGGATCAGGCTACTCGGGAGGAGCGGAAGAGGCTTTTGCTGCAGGTTCCAAGGGGGTTAAGGAGTCAGGGAATTCCCCTTCTCGTGTCTCCGTCTCTTTCTCGCTCGTTCTCTATCTCTCTCTCTCTCTTGCTCTCTAGCTCGTGTGAGCCGGGCCGGGTTCCCCTTCCGGGCGCCCGCAAACTGTCCTGCGGGCTGCGAGTGGAGGCGCTCCATCAGCGGCAGCAGCAGCAGCAGAATCAGAAGAGAAACTCGGCGCGCTCTCCTCAGTTAGTCAGTCAGTCAGTCATTCAATCAGTCGCACGTGTGAACCGCGGGAAGAGCCTCGTCGCGGTCGCTCGCTCTCCTCCCTCTTACAATATATTTTAAATTTATAAATGAATGGCCCGTTTATGCGAGCACTCGGAACACACACGCAGGAAACAGATGATTTATAAATATAACCGGAAGTGAGAAAGCGGAAGCGAATTTTCATCGGAGTGAAGCGAGTGACGAAAAATTTCGGAAGTTTCGGGACGTTTGATCGCTTTTTACGTTTCCAATCAATTTTTTAACGAGTTTTCATCCTTTTGTAATCTCGAGTGGAGGACAAAAAACAGGAAAATATTTGAGAATAATATTCCTGCGAGGAAATAAATACAAAACTGAATTTTTTCTATTTGCATTTGAGTTTTTCGAATTTGCTGGAGAAATTTGTCTGCCGGCTTGAAAGTATGAGAGATGACGGAACCGATCACGAACGAGTCGTGATCATTAGGTCGAGAATTTTTCACTTCAACGTGAGGGAGAGAGCCAAAAATTCAATAATGAATTCCGATTGATAACAAAAACGTTGATTCCTCGGACAATTATTAATTCTGGGACCATACTCGGCGACGTGCAATCTTACACTAAACAATTAAAGTGCCAACAGGTATTAAAAAAAAACGCACAAAAGAAATTTTAATCTCAATCCCAATCAGACAAATGTCAGATTTTCGTATGCGTCGGAGAATTGGAATAACGTCACTCTCGTGCTCCACTTCACTAATCGAGAAACTTCCGTTTGATAAAGTCAATGTCACGATAAAATTGCTTGAAAAAAACTTCAAACTTATCTTCCTTTTTAAATAAAAAATTCCGGTAATTTTTTCGCTTTTAATCATAAAATTTTTTTTTTAATTTTTGCGTAATTAGTAATTATACATGAGGGCCAGTCATGATTTTGCAAGTGCGAAACCGCGATTGTTGAACCCTCCGTTAACTGGTGTTGGAATTGGCGAGAACGCACGGGGCGCGCGGACGTGCCAGGGAGACGCGAGGGCACCTCGACGGCCAGCCTCGTGTCGCCGTAGAAATCAGATGGAAACAGAGAGCGAGAGAGAGAGAGAGATGAATTACCGTAGACAAAGACGGAGAGACGTGTTGCACATCTCACGTATTCTGCGTGCGATTGTTCACCGAGTCTCCGATTGCATTTGGCGATTCGATAACGAGAAGCGGAGTCGTGCGCGCCGGCTCGCGTTCCTTCGACCACCGATGACGACGATTGAAAGAATTTCCGAGTAGTTAATTCAACTTAATTCCATTAAGAATTCTTTTTATTTTATTTTTTACGATTAAGGAAAAATCAAAGTTCGATTGTTTTGTTTTTCGAGTCAATGATGAATGGAATTCTTTGTTTTTTTTTTTCATCGTTGAGGAAACAAAACTTTCACCGATGTCCGAGACGTAACCTCGGGCCTATGCGCGGTCAATAAAAATTTCATTATCGCGGTCCCCGAGTTCGGTTCTCGCGGTCCGTAACGATTTCGAGCCATAAATAACGAACGCTTGTGCGTCACGGAGAGCGAGAGCGAGAAGGAGAGCACGAGAGAGACGAGAAGTAAGAACGAACAATAGCCGTCCAATCTCTGAAAAATTTGACATACGAAAATCCGTTGAATAAACGTTAAAAAATAGAAAAAACCAAGCGATATTGACGTTGCATATTTTTTTCCTCGCAGGGAATAAATTGTCCAATCGACCAGACCGGAAAGAGAGCGAGGAGATTAAACAATAAATTACAAGAATAATAAATCTCCAGCGGAATATTTTCTCCTACAAATATTTTGCTATAGGCCTTTATCATTGTAAAAAAAAAGTGACGTATTTACTCGAGGAGGTGGTGCTCGAAGATTTTTCGTTCGCGAGAAATTTTTCGAAAGTGATGAATTTATAGTTGAGTGATAAAAAGTTGGATAGAGAGTCTTTTCGTGGGATCGTGGAGGTTGATCGGTGATTTCATTATTTTCTTCTCTCTTTTAATTCGTCAATGGGACGAATCTCTTCCCCCTGGAGTGAACCCGTGCACGGAGACGTAACAATTGTCACCGACGAGGAGAGAAGGACATGAGTAATCGTGATCAGTGCGTCGCGGAACGGTCGACCGCAGGCTCCGAACCACAGGCAGCCCTCGATATCAATTCCGGAATGCGACAATAGTGAATGAAGTATAGAAAAAGAGGGATAGAGGGATAAAAAAAGAGGGAAAAACTCGCACGTGGACCGGAGCTGACGAGAGCAAGGGCGTTTGAATAAAAAGAAATCGCGAGAGATCGGTCGCGGACGATCGTTGCGCACTTCAAGGATCGAGGAAAAACCGTGGCGAGCAGCGCGCGGAGAAAGAGAAACGAGTGAAAACGCGAGAGGGGAAGGAGAAAGGAATTTAATAAGACGACCCGCTAAGCAAGCGTTCATTTTTAATTGGCACGCTGACATTGGGACCACTGCACACTCAGGTATACTTCCCTCGTAATATAAAACGTATATAAAGCTCGACCGGCCGGCTGTTCGGGTTACGTAAGGAACGTTCAAAGGTGGAAAAACAAAGGATAATGTTTTCCACTTTTCAGGACCGGGAAGCATTTTCGCTTTCTCTTCTGATTCTTTTGTGGGACTGTAAAACGAAGAACATTTCCTCGTGAATGGACAAATTTGTATGAGGTTAGGCTGAAGTGACGTAAGGACTCGACGTGGTCAACCTGAAGTCGTTCTGTGATAGGGTTGAATGGGATTGAACTTGACAATGTTTTGATTTTTCTTAATAGTGCTTTGTGACGTCACATTTTATCAGGTACGTCATTAGGACCTAATCAGGTATCAGGATATGATCAGGTTTTTTGAGGTTATAATTAGGTGTCTTATCAGAACATGATCATAAACCTTGTCAGGATATGATCAAGTACCTCATAAGGACTTAACCAGGTACCCGACCAGGTAATGATGAAGTTTCTTATCCGGAAATGATCAGGTGCCTAATCAGAATACGATCATGTACCTAATCGTGTACGTACCAAGTACTTCAACAGAATATGCTCAAGTAACTCATCAGAACCTAATCAAGTATCTTATCAGGATATGGTCAGGTTTTTTGAGGTTATAATCAGGTGTCTTGTCAGAACATGATCATGAACTTAATCAGGATATAATCAAGTACCTCATAAGGACTTAACCAGATACCCGACCAGGTAATGATCAAGTTTCTTATCAGGATATGATCAGGTGCCTAATCAGAATATGATCATGTACCTAATCATGTACACGAAGGACTTGAATAACAAGTACTTCAGGAGAATATGCACAAGTAACTCATCAGGACCTAATCAGGTATCTTATCAGAATATGATCAGGTTCCTTATCAGAATTGAATCAGGTACCCTATCAGGATATGACCAGGTACTTCAGCAGAATATGGTCAAGTAGCTCATCAAAACCTAATCATATATTTCAGCTGGTTATGATCCATTTTCTTATCAGGACATAATCAGATCCCTTATCACAACATGATCACACTTATAAAAATACAATCAGATACCGTATCAGGATCTGATCATGTACCTCATCACGTACCTTATCACGTTTCAATGGAAAACAAGATGCAACTTGACATGAATTGATCAGCAGGAGATAAATTTCTAGTCGTGCTCGTGATCTTGTAAATATTCGACGTTTCGGGCACTCGTGCCATTAAATATTTACCTTTATCGCCAATTTATCACAGGCCGTTGGAGTGAAGTTCTAGCGAGCGTAACTACACGGCGAAGAGAAGAAAATGAGCGAGAGTGTCTGATGATCGCGAGTGTTGAAAAAAAAATTGTTGAAAACAAAACGAAAGTCGCGCTGGGGCCCTCCGAGTCTCATTGACCTTGTTTCGTTCCCTCGGCAACAAAAAAAAGTGAATTAGCGCTGAAGGAATAAATCAGAGACGAGTGCGTGCGAGCATTAATAATTCTGACAGAGGGAAGACACGCTTTGACTTTCCGGATGAACGAACTTCCGCGAGTCTGAGAGTGAAAAAAAAGAGTACACTTGATACGCGAAAAAATCCGATGATAATTATGACAATTCCTGTCATTTAATTGCCTCTTTTTCGTCCGCGCGCTTCACTCTTTTGTCACGCACACAGAGAAAAATACTCCCGACTTCAATGAATGCTCTCGTCAAGAAAAAAAGAGAGAAAATAACCGCGCGTTACCCTTGACTCTTTGCCCTCTCGCTTCAATTTTCAGTACGCCAGAATTCCGGTGTCAGCATTGCGCCGTCCTATTCTTCACGGCATTACCATTTTTCCGAACAAGATCCATTCCACCCGTAAAAAACGTCGACGATAAAAATAACGAGGAAATAAAATAATTATGAAATTTGTTTATTACGGTGCGATAAAATTGTTCTCTCGAGAGTAAAAAAATTACCGTAAATAATTATCGCCGTTCGGGAGAGAGAAACGTCCGGGACCGTTCGAACGGGAAATTTACCGGAAAGAATGGACCGACGTTAATCGAATGTGAATTTAAATGGACCGCGTACGTCTCGCCCCTCTTACGGAACGATTTTCCGAATGGATTTTACGACCGAAAGCTATTTCCAGTTTTTCTTCTCCTCCGCGTGTTGGAGAGCCCCGGATTCGCCTCTGCGTGCTCGCGCTCGTGTGCTCGCGTCTGTGCGAACGTAAATGCGTGAGTGTCGGGACATCGGGTACCAAAAGCGTGCCCTCGTACGTGATCGGCTTGCAGATTAATCGCGTATGAGCGACGCGGCACGCACGGAGCCCTCCGTGAAAAAAAATCGGCTCGGCCACTTGTCAGAGCCCAAAAAAAAACGTGATTTTTTTTTCGAGAACGTCGATTTTTTTTTCGATTTGTTCCTCGATTTTTTATATATTTTTTTATTATTTTTATTATTTTTATTTTCATTTTTCTAAATGATAAATCGCGAGAAAGAGAGAAATGGTCGATGTGCACGATACTGCGAGATATCCGGATGGAAAAAAGCGCACGCGGACACCTGTAACCGTTACTAATTGGAATGAATCGTTTCATGCAAATGAGATACGCCCGATAAAATCCTCGCACGTTTTCAGTGGATTCACTCCGAACTATGCTGCGAGCCGGGACTTTATTTATTGCACATTCTCCAGCTCGATTTTACATAATTTATTTAACGAAGCCTGCTCTGAAAATATTTTCGTGCTCTTTCGCACTTGGAGAAAAATAAAGTATCGGAGAATTTGAGAATTAGGTTTTTTTTGTTTATTGCAATTGACACGTTGAATTTATCGAGCTCGTGTCTATACGTTAAAGAAAATTCACGCGTTTTTAACATCTAAAAAAAGAATCGTATCAAGGAATAAAAAATTTTGATGTTTCGCACGTGTTTATTTTAACTGACGGACGAGTTGAATTCATCAATTTTATGATTTCTTTGATAATATTTTCGTGCTCGTGCCAGACGAAAAAAAAGAGGATCGTGTCAAGAAATTAAAAAATTAGAAGTTTTAATTTCAGTTATCGTAATTGACAGACGAGTTAAATTGACCGAGTGCTTTGATATTTTCGTCTTCTTCGTATGAGACGAAAAAAAGAAAGAAAAAATTTCAAAATTAGACATTTAATTTTGTTCGATGCAATTAACGAGTTAAATTGATCCACGCCTGGTTCAAAAATATTTTCGTGCTCTTCGCACCAGACGAAAAAAAGAATCAAAAAATTAAAAAATTAGACATTTCTGTTTCGTTCATCAGAATTGACAGACGAGCCTGAATTTATCGAGTTTATGCACGTGTCTGCATTCCAATCGGATCTTACATCTGTTTGCATTTTCCCCGTTTACCAGGTCAATCAATCATTTTCCGCGCTCGGTCGCGAGTTTTCTCCTTAAAAAAATTATTTTGTTGTCCCCGCTCGCCGAGAGAAACGAATCGTTGTTTTTTTTACTACGCAGCAAATTTCTTACGTGCTCGGAAAAATTGTTATCGCCGTTCCATCATCCACAAATATAGAGCAAGAAGAAATGAGGACAATTAACCGATGTTTTTGCTGCACATGAGTTTTGTTTCGTCTCTCCTTTTTGTCTCGTGCACGAATACGCGACCGATTGTTTACTCGAGTCTCGGCGTATGTACGTAACGCGCCATTTGTGTTGTGGATTCAAGTGCCGATTCTCAGGCGGAAGAGCGACGCGAAAGTAGAATTCGAAAGTGGGCATCAGTTCTTTTCGCGACGTAACGAAGGTCATAACTAGTTCTAATTTATATCTGAGCAAAAAAGAATCTTGATAAAAAGATGAAAATAAAAATGACGTAAAATAAGGAGCAACAAACTCGGTGAAGTTTGCTCAAGAAATCCATAAAAAAAGTATGCTGTCATAGCACAGGCGGAAGCGGAATGAACTAATATGTCCCACGTGCGTCAATATTCCCAAAAATAGTTCGTGAGAATTTTTTTTTACAAATAAAAACTTTTGGCGCAGTAAAATTTTCGCCATACTGACTGATCTAAAATATTTTATTTTCAATAAAAATTGAAGTAGAATTTAATCATAGCAATTGAAATAAAAAAGGATTTTTTGGTTTGGATTACATTATTCTTTTTGGTCGAATTTTGATTCTGAATTCAATATATCATTGGAAGCTTTTACTGTTTTTATTAATTTACATAAAATTAAGCGAGTGGATTCAATTCAAAAGACTTTCAATTTCAAAACTAAAAATACTCTGTATGCTTGCCTCGAAGAACTTTTGACCAAAATAGAGAAAATTATTCCTCACGCGATCACACAGAACTCACGAGGATAACAATTTTATTACGGTGGGCACGACGTCAACGAAAATAAAATTTTGTTAGGTGGAATGATAATCCGACACCCTTGTTACAAGGAGGGTAGTTTTGATTACACCCTTTTCATATTCATTGATGAAAGGGATGTGCATGTGACACCGAATGGTCTGACTTACTGACGTAAAACTTTTCCACCCAGCTTCAAAATTCTGATGAAAAATTGATGAGAAAACAACAATAAACAATATCACTTTGGTACTAAAATTTAAAAAAATAATTCATTCGTGCAGGGTCCAAAATTTATCTTGAAACGACCCCTTTAACGAGATGAGCCTTTTACTTCTTCCTCGTGGATCAATGCGGCCCACTTTTTGTTCCCACTGCTGTGAACTTTGACTGTGACCGTGAAAAGGAATTGAATCAACGAGATAAGCGAAGAAACGAATTACAAGAAAGCGGATGAAGAAGGAGATAGAGAGAAAGAGAGGAAGTAAAAAAGGGTGGAAAAATGATGATGACGGTAGGTGGAACTTTTGGCTTGCAAAAGGGTCGGGCGTTATAGTACGAGACCTTTTTTCCTGACAAAATCTGAAAGAGACGATCTTCCGTTTGTTCTACTAAATTTCATACGTACACAGAACGAGACACGGACGCTGACAATCGCGTAAGCGGACCTTGACACTCTTTCGAGCTTTTCCTTCAACTGCTCGTTTCGAGAGGGACAACCGTCGTGACTTCTCGTTCCTTATTCTCTCTGTATGCTTTAATTCCTTTCAGTTTCCTCATGACCACATCAGCCGGCGAGAGAAAAATTTTTTCCCTTTTTTTTCACTTCTTAAAATAGATCGCAACATCGGGGTTTTCACTCGTACACCACAGGGCTTTCTTGCTCCACTCGCGACTCTGGGCGCTCGAAAGAGGACGATATATTACGTGCACTTAAGTCCACACGGTTCTGGAGAGAGAATCATGCACAGGGTGTCCTGGAAGTTGATCCAATGAAATCAACGAAAAGATTCATCCGGAGAGCCTAGAACCAATGTATACCAGGTCCTTTTTTGATCCTATCAAATCCTAAAGAGTTATTGATGATTTCAGTTTGGTCAATGATCTGTCAATGAATGGGAAATCATTAGCAGGCTGCAAATTGGTTAATGCTACTTCAAATGTCGTGAATGGTTCATCAGAAGTGCCTTGGAGTGCGTTAGGATTGCATACTTTGAACGCTTCAAGCGTTTCCCTACAGCATTTCCTTTAAGGAATGCAGAAGATACCATATGACAAATGAGCACAAGAGAGGTAGCTGGATTGTTTAAATAGATCATTAAAGTGGACAACACATCAAGATCTGATCAAGGTATCAAGATCCGGATCGTTAATCTCTATAGGACTCAACAGTTTGGTTCCGTTTTAAAGATCAATGATTTGTTCTAAGATTTGGGAAGCTGTAGCGACCTTCCACATCGTCTTGATTATGTTCATATTTAAGTTTTGTGTTCAATTTATATTTTTGATTTTTGGCATCGAATTCTGAAACACCGTTTTGCGTTCCAAGAAAGTCTTTACCTAAAGATTCAAGTTCAGCCAATTGCATGTTCAATTGGATTAACTTAATTCAAATTCCGGCAGTGCCAATCATCTAAATGCTTAAACTTCATATCTCGTAACTGGCTCGTTGGATCGGAAAGTTCCTTCCGAATGTTTTGATATTTCTCCTAAAATCTCACGTATTTACTTTTGCCATTGGATTATCGGATGAAGTTAATTCAACCATGTCCAATTAGAAGAACGTGATTCCAACTTCATTAATTTCAGTCAGCTACTTCTCAACATTGGACACCTCACGATGGGTACATCGACTTGAAGAAACGTTCTAACGGGTGCCCAAATCATAATAAACCAATTATAATAAAACACTCACAGAAGGGTTATAAATTCACTTTATTTTTCAAAGCACGTGTACAGTCACTTCTCGGCGACAACTGATCCAACATGGCCATTCTTCCTTATTTAAATCCTCTGCCGAATCTGGTGGGAGACGGTTTGGAAGTCTTTTTATTGGTCGGGTCATTTAACCAATCACTAATTTGTTTTGCAGGTATCAAAAGTAATCCTAACGCAATGAACGAATCCATCAACAATGATCCCTTTTTTGAAATAAATTTCTGTTCCGTCCCATTTGCAATTAGCATGAAATTGTGAGACACCCTTTATATGGCCATAAGCCCATTTTCTGGCCTCCTGTTTGCATCCCAGACTCCGTGTATGTTGCGGTTCTCGGAAAAGGTTATCCTTTCCCCCTAACCTCGCAGCTGACTCCTCTTTCCCCTCTTTTGGCCTAATGCATTCTTCCCCGAGGATAGCGCCTATTTTTTATCGCAAAAAAAATTTAAAAAAGCGTATTTAAATTCACAGGCTGAGCGAAGAGACTCTATCCTATTTTTTTCCTTTCTTTTTCGGCTGGCAATCTCAGCCAGAAGTGATTCATTCTCCTGTCCGCGGGTAAAAAAAAGATCTTGCAGTGACCACGCGATTTTTAGGAGGTGCATAGATAGTGTCGGAGAAAGGGACGATAAAAGGGACATCTCTGTGGAATTTAATCTAATTCCGAGTGTGCTTATTTTCTTTTTTGATTAAAAGGCGTGTTTCGGGCGTAGATGAACACTCTTGATAATTATTTTGGTATTTTTGATTAAAGTTGTTTCCTTTTTGTTTCTGTAAATTAACAAAGACGGCTTCTCGAATCAAGTAGCAATTTCAAACTTTTCGCGAGGAAACAAGACGATCTCGAGTCTGAGGAAAAGTTTTAAGTACGAAAATAAGAGAATGCGGAAAACCTGAAAAAAAATCGTACTCCGTCGTTCCGTCTGCAAACAGCGTGAAAAAGTTTCGCGGAGATTAACGAGAAAAATATGTCAAAGCGTCGAACGTGAGATTGAGAAAAAACGAGAAAAAACCGATTAGAAAAAAAAACTTCGTTTGCTCTGGCTCTTTAACCCGAGGCTTTTTTCCGGCCAAGTTTTAAATCATATTTCCTTCAGGGCACTTCCATTTTTTGCAAAATGCTCTTTTTTGCACCGGAGAAGTGTCGTTAAAAAATTATAAAGGGCTTCTATCTCTGGAATTTTTTTCATATGGAGATAAAGTCGAATATTGAGGGAAAAACTGACCAAGCCATTAATTCTGGTCAATCGATATGACTTGTGAAATTACTAAAAACCCGGTCTGAAATTAAATTTAATATACGGATTATCTTGCGAAATTTTTGACGAACTAACAAACTGATCGTGTGACCTCTGCTTATTAAAACTTTCATGAACGGTTCGATAGTAATTTGATAATTATATTTTTCTAACGTTTAGCAAATGCACCATCCTTTGATTATGTAATAGACAATTAGACATTGGTTGATATTTGTGTCATTTGATAGCAGCCACTTTAATTTGAATTGAAATATTTTGTTAAAGGGAGGGCGAGGGCGTTGGTGGCCGCGGAGGTTCCGGGGGTGGCGGGGTCGGCGGCGGTGGTCGAAGAGCACCGAGTCTTCGTCTGGTAAACGGTCGAGCAACAACAGGAGTTGGCCTTCACACGAGCAGTACAGAATCCGTCCGTTCACCCCATCAGCATCTCGGCCAACAGCACAACAACAACATAAACAACAATAATAACAATAACAACAACAACAATTGTTACGCCTCGAACAACACATCGGGAAACAATCATCCTCGGCTCAACAAGGATGACAGTATCAAGATCAGCATTGAGAACACCAACACTTGCACGGACAGCCTCGTCACCGCTCTAGACGACGAGACCCTTCTTATCACTGACTTCCTGGGCGATACCGGTGAGTTTACTATTTTATCCTACCGACGATGTTTTGAAGATTGCAAAATATTTTCTCTATCTTAAAAAAGTCATTGAATCGAATCCTCGAGTCTGATTTGTTACTGAGTTGGTTTTTGGTTTTGGAATAAGTTAGAAATAGGATTCACTTAACTTCAATGGCAGGTGGTCTAAGACCATCTGTGGGTGGCTTCTCTTATTGTATGACCTTTACAGGTCCATATTTGATTTCTATTCTTTTGACTAACCTTATAATTTGCTGATTGATGATGCGGAGGCACTTTTGTTTTTTGAAGAAGTTGAAGAAAAATTCACTTCACTTTACTTCCCAACACTCCACTTCACTTCATTTTACTTCACTGCAACAGCCGGTGGTCTAAGACCATCTGTGGGTGTCTTTTATTGTATGACCTTTATAGGTCCATATTTGATTTCTTTTCTTTTGACTTACCTTATAATTTGCTGATTGGTGATGTTGAGACACTTTTGTTTTTTGAAAAAGTTGAAAAAAATTCACTTCACTTTACTTCACAACACTCCAGTCCACGTCACTTTACTTTACTTTACTTCACTGCAACAGCCAATGGTCTAAGACTGACGTTTGAGGTCATTTTTCACTTTTTTATGACCCTTCCAGGTCAAAACTGATTTCCCTTTCTTTGGCTTACCTAACAATTTTCCAATTGGTCATTTAATTCGCGTCCAATAAAAAAATAGCCATTGTGTATCTAACACTTGTCTTTAGGACAAATAAAACATTCTTCGACTCGAAGACGTTTTTATTATTTCATGAAAAACAAAGATAGTCCGAGCAGGAAAATATTTTTCCTTCTCGGAAAAAGAATTTTCCTACCTGGAATGAAATCTCTCAAGCGAGAGTTCATTTTTTCCTCTCATGTAGATAAACTCGTTGCGCAAAAAATATATCAGAAGATAAATTTTCTGTATTGCAAAATATTTCGAACGCAAGAAAACAAATTTTCTACCGATCTTCTATTAAAAAAAATCTATATTTTATTTTATAGATAATTATTGATATTTTATCTCCCATACACACGAAGCTTTGAAGCGTTATAATCATTTACTGCAAACTCCAGAACGAATCCGAGTTCTTCTCATCTTCCAGAAGATTATAAATTGATCGAAGAGATTGCGGATTGATTGTGACAGTCGCCGGTGAAGATCCGTTTTAATAACGTCGAGGATTCGAGTTTTTACACGTCGGCTTAGCAATTTTTCAACTTGTTTTTTAGTTGACAACTCTCATTCCATATTGAACTTTCGAGAATGCAATTCCAACGTCCAAAAAAAAAATCATCAAAAAATTCCACAAAAGGGCTCAGAATGAAAATTCATTTTTTTTATTTTGACTTTGAGAATCCAATTTAATAATCTTGCGTACAGAACGAGTTCGAGGAAACAGTCGTTAAGAACGATTTTTGAGTTGTCACTTTTTCCACGCTTGAGGCACGTTCAGCGTATGATAAGTCATAATTGATCCCGGATGAAGCGAGCATTCTTGCACTCAATAATTATTCGAGTCGAGTATATAATACACGTACATGCGTAGATTCTCGTATGTAAATAAACACTATATAGGCGGGTCAATACATTTAACGTCGTGAAAATCTTTCATTATGTCACGTCATTGTGCAATTATACGAGTTTATGAAATATTAATAATCCGAGAGACAAGTATGACAATGAGGAATGTAAATTCTCGGTGTTGGCGATAATTGCCCATGAAGCACAAAGTGACTGCATCTGATGATTAAAATTGGACCATCCGAGGTCGAGGAATTTTAATTTTGTATTTTTTAGATTTGAGACATTTTCGATGAACGTTATCAAAAGACCCGAAGAGCTGAGAAATAACAGAACGAGTTTATTTTTAGGAAAAATTCCTGAGAGAAAAAATCAATATTAAATAACGATAATTAATCTCGCTGTCAATTTTAAATGTTTTACGTCAGCAAGCTCGCGCCTTGTTTTTTTCTCTCGGGTTCTCAATTTTCCTCCTGGCTTGCAGCTTATTCGCGTGTCAGGTGCATTCGAGATTACTTAATATTCCGAATTTGTGGCTTATCGAAAAATAATCATTAATTTCTGTGCCACTATGGCGAAAGATTAAAGCGAGTTTCGTCTACTTTCGTATTTATCCAGCCTGGGCGCAATATGATATAA
Organism: Cremastinae sp. B BG-2022a; assembly: GCA_030522605.1. Classification (NCBI taxonomy): domain Eukaryota; kingdom Metazoa; phylum Arthropoda; class Insecta; order Hymenoptera; family Ichneumonidae; species Cremastinae sp. B BG-2022a. Next base: position 2,003 of record JAPYYX010002246.1, on the reverse strand, counting down.
TCCTGTGCAAAGCTGGATTACGCTATGCTAATTTTATGTACGCTTTTTGGTGTATGTGTATTCAAAAATAATTGCGCAATGTTCATACCGCAGAGACGTCGATGCAGGAAAAGTACTTTGTTTATCAGAAATGTTGAGTTCAATCTGGACGTCTGCCAATCGACTACGGATCCTTAAATTTTTTATTGAAAATCATCAAGCTGCAGACGAATCTAGAATATTAATAATTTTTTCCTGCCAGGATATTCTCGACGATTTTTAATTAACGATGAAGAATATTTAATTACGATTTTGATCATTCATTCTACGTTTGTCTGAATTTTTTGGAAATTGAAAAAATATCACGATTTTTTAATCAGCGGAATCAAAAAGCTCCAGATTAAAGGTCAAGAGAAGAGAATAATTTTGGAATACATTGAGAGTTATCGAGCTTTTCATTAATTTAACGATTTCATTCATTTTTTACTAGCTCGACATTTTTGATTTAAAAATTATGAGAAATTAAATATTTACTTTTCAATAAAAGCAACTAACTTATTCCAAAATAAATGAAAAATGAATTGTGACAAAATTTTGAAATATGTAATGAATATTTTACCAAGGACTAAATGATTTTATGAATCTTTTGAATGTAATTACAGGCAACGAGATGAATTACAAGGGAAGTGGTAAGGTCCACTTCGGGGTGGACGATGTCTCCCTTTATGGAACCCCGAAGGAGGAGTTGGGCCCGGGTATACCGGGCCAAGAGGTCAAACAGAGCTTCATCAGGAATCAGCTGCAAGCGCTGTTCCAACCGACGGACAACAAGCTTGCGATGAAATTGTTCGGTAGCAAAAAGGCCCTTATGAAGGAGCGAATAAGGCAGAAGGCTGCGGGTCACTGGGTCATACATCCTTGTTCCAGTTTTCGGTAAGTCCAATTTTATGCATCATCGCACTCGTCGGAATATAAACAACAGATAAAAATGCGTAACGTACAACTATAAAAAAAGCTCTCGACATAAAAATAAGCTCGTAAAGAAAAAAAACCAAGTGCGTGAAACGCGTAATAAAAACTAGCAAATTGTCGAGAAATATTTAGTTTGAAAGGAGGCGTTCGAGGAGCGAAGAAAATGCGAGCTTGCGGGTCTCCCTCGGCTCCTCTCGTCGCGCTATATCGATCCTTCCTGCCCCGAAGTTGGTCACTCGCGAGAGTTTCCACGGAAGTCCCTGGGGGAGCTTTTTTTGTGGGCAGGTGACCTGCGAAGGTGCATTCTGCAAGCTCCTGGAGAAGCTTGAAGCGCCGTGGCTACTTTTCCGAAATAAAAGCTCAAAACTTGCTGAATTTCTGCCTATGAATAATAACAAATGGAATGAAAACGATAAATACAAAGGGGGTAAAGCTCGCTTTCCCTGGAGACTTTTAACCGCGCGAGTATCGAGCCACGAGCCGGGTCACCGGAAGGTGCGAAGGTGCATTCTGCAAGCTCTTCTGGAAAAGCTCGGGGCGCCGTGGCTACTTTTCCAAAATAAAAGCTCAAGACTTGCTGAATATCTGCCCATGAATAATAACAAACGAAATGAAAGCGATAAATACAAAAGGGGAAAAGCTCGCTTTCCCTGGAGACTTTTAAGCGCGCGAGTATCGAGCCACGAGCCGGGTCATCGGAAGGTGCGAATGTGCATTCTGCAAGCTCCTGGAGAAGCTCGGAGCACCGTCGCAACTTTTCCAAAATAAAAGCTCAAGACTTGCTGAATGTCTGCCCATGAATAATAACAAACGAAATGAAAGCGATAAATACAAAGGGGGAAAGCTCGCTTCCCTGGGGATTTTTAACCGCGCGAGTATCGAGCCACGAGCCGGGTCACCGGAAGGTGCGAAGGTGCATTCTGCAAGCTCTTCTGGAAAAGCTCGCGGCGCCATGGCTACTTTTCCAAATAAAAGCTCAAGACTTGCTGAATTTCTGCCCATGAATAATAACAAACGAAATGAAAGCGATAAATACAAAAGGGGAAAAGCTC
>JAPYYX010002245.1:0-38287 GCA_030522605.1 Cremastinae sp. B BG-2022a | reverse complement strand
TTTTTTTCTAATGAAAATTTTATTTCAGTTGAAAATTGAATTTGTTTTCTTCAATTGTGATTAAAAAACAAAAAATTCAGCATTTTTAACCCCTTGGAATCGGAAATTTTTCTTAAGCCCCCCCTTTTCCCCCCCCCCCCCCCCCCTCCCGTAAATAATATGAATAATGAATAATAAAGAGTAATTATTACATTTGTAAATAATTGAAAATAAGATTATAAATTCACAAAATTTTGAAATGTCAAATTTGTCATCACGTGTTAAAATCACTGATGACATCAACGTAAATGTCATTAAGCTCAAAACAATAAAATAATAAAAATTAAATATTCCAGTTTAAAAAAATAAATTTATTTATCGATGTCGTGTGCAAATTTTGTGAATGAAAAGCAACAAACGTGAGTAATGAAGTAAAATTTGGCTCAATCTCGGATCGATATTGGATGACCGAAGGCGATCGATCTTCTCGGTAGGTTCATCCTCTCCTGTGCACACCAGGCGCAAGATTCGTATCTTCGTAGACGAAGGAGACGAAGAGCGAGAGGCGCAACGATCCGGGCGTTACTTCGGGGCTAACTCAATTTGTAGTTACAAACGAGTTTAATATGATAATTTTGTGTGCGGGTTGCACGATGCGTAGCGATATACACGCGTTCATTTTTTATCCTCCTCGCTCTCGCTCCGGAGTTCCTTTGTTCGTCGGAAGGAGCATCGAGCCCGCGTCTGAATATTCGTGATCCTCCCACCTGTTAGGTGTCTCCGTTATTTTTTCACGTCTGTCGATACGTCAATGATACCAAAGAAAAAAAAAACAACAACAACGGAATAATAAAAATAAAAAAAACGAGCCAGAAACGCCACGGGCGAGATTTCGAGGTGAAAAAAAAAACTTTCAAAACGTTTTATTTACGATAATTATCACGATAATCTGTGACAATTTGGCTACCACGAAAGCGTTATCTCCGATCACGGAAGAGACAAAAAAATAAAATTAAAGAGAAACGAGTCGGGTATTACCTTCGGGCTATTTAACGCGCGTTCGATTTTTACTTCGTCGCTAATTCGCCGAGATCTCTCGCGCACGCGTCCGACCCTAATAACACTAATATTACCTCTTGCTCCTCTTCCTCTCTGTAGCAATAAACGTGGCAAACGGTTATTACGAGTCCGACACGGAAGAGCGGAAGGATTTAAAGGAAAGAGTAAAAAACTTGTCCATTACCAAAATACGATTTTTATCGTCTCATTTCTTCCATCGGTTTTCTATGAGCTTTTTCACTCCGAAAAAAGAAATAATCACGTAGAAGTGAGAAATGGAATCAGTACCGAAGAAAATAAAGAATTGATCGGCAGAATCAAATTTGAGGCGCAGAATCTTCTGGCAGGACCAAAAAAATGTGTGTATTGAAAATATATGGGTCGTTCCAAGTATAATTGACCCCTATCGATCCAGAAAAGCACGTTTGAACTGCAGAAACTTTTTTGCTGGACCAAAAAATATGATTTAAAAAAAACAAAAATATTTCTATCGAAAATATATGGGTCGTTCCAAGTATAATCGACCCCTATCGATGCAGAAAAGCACGTTTGAAGTGCAGAAACTTTTTGCTGGACCAAAAAATGATTTAAAATAAAAAAAATATTTCTATCGAAATTATATGGGTCGTTCCAAGTATAATCGACCCCTATCGATCCAGAAAAGTACGTTTGAACTCCAGAAACTTTTTGACGAACCAAAGAATGATTTAAAAATAAGAAAAATATTTCTATCGAAAATATATATGGGTCGTTCCGAGTATAATCGACCCCTATCGATCCAGAAAAGCACGTTTGAACTGCAGAAACGTTTTGCTGGACCACAAAATGATTTATAAAAATTAACAAAAATATTTCTATCAAAAATATATGGGTCGTTCCGAGTCTAAGCGATCACTATCGACCGAAAAACATCGCTTTAAGGTGCAAAAAGTTCTAGCTGAACCAAAAATTTACTCATAAATCAAAAAATGTGAGTATTACAAATATATATGGGTCGTTCCGAGTAAAATCGGCCGTTGAACTCGTATATAACGCCAACGCGAGAGATCGCGATGAGCTTCGAGCTTTCACCGTTTCCTCGTTAATATCCAAATGACACGGAGCTCATACGGATTTTACTTCGCCATTTTTTCTTCACTTTTTTTTCCTTCTCCTTTTAAAGATCGGGTCAAAGTGTTGGGAACGCTGGGACACGTGTACATCGTCTCTTGTCTCCGCAATATTTACAGAAGTGCTTCCAAGGGGCCTCGAGCTACGTGGTTGCACGATCCCGATCCTCGCAAGTGGAATGGTACGTTTATGGGACCATTTTGCTTTACGATCCCTCATTTGGGTATTCCTCTCGCCAAAGGGCTCTCTCTTTATCTCTCTCTCTCTTTCTTTTTATCTCTTTTTCTCTATCCTTTCCAACCCTCATTTTATTTCTCCGTTCCCACTCCTTCCTGTCTCGACCGACCGCCATTCACCTCATCTTCTTTTTTTATGTTCGAATCTGTCGATCGTAAGATTGCTTACCGATCGTATAATACAAAGTAATACAAAAGCTGTTAGCGAGAAAATATTTCTCGCGAGGATTTTTCACCAATGTTCCATTCTTCTCGAGAAAAATACACGCTGTTAAATTTAGAACTAATGGTCCAAAGTCAGAGAGGAAATTCTTCATTTTCATCGATACCGACGCGATAAATTCGAACAATATCGAAGTGTGAAAAAAAATGAAGCATTGTGCTTTCATGTCTGAGATTCGTTCCGCCTTTTTATAGAAAAACTTATGACGTTTACGGATTTATCGAAATGGAGAGAGAAAAATGATTGACGAGGATCGATGTCCAGTTCATCGTTACTGTATACATATATAAATACAAAATATATTATATTATATTATATATTTAAAGTCCTATATGTATATAAATATAGGATGAATAATACGCGAGACAAACGATCGCGGACGCGGCCCGAGATTTCGAGAGATCTCGCAGGTGGAGTTGCGTTTTCATCTTTTGCCCCGCATAGAACGTGTAACCTTGCACGCTGGACCTCTGACTGCGCACAATTAGAGCTCCGGAGTCCAGAACGAATTATTCATCCTCGTCGGACACATCGGACTCTCGGGTGTTTCTCTTGGCAGCTCCGAGGGAGTGAAAGGGGGAGAAAAATTCGAGCGAGACCGAAAGAGTTTGCTCGATCGATTATCAATCATTCTACCACGGCGAGGAGGGCGCACCGAGAGGAAAGATGACCCGATCTCGTACACCAGAACCTTCCTCTCGCTGTAACAGCTCGTGCTTCGTTTATAAAGAACCTTCGTATATACGACGAAAATAATATACTCTGCACTCGTACAGGATGCATCAAAGAACATTTTTCCGAAAATTATCATTTTTGTATTGAAGGAATTTTCGAAAAAATATTTTAAATAAATAAAATTAATTAGTAAAGAATTGTGTAGAAATTTTCTTTCAATTGATTGTTTAAATTCATTAACATTTTTTGAAAAATTATCAGTGAAGAATTTCGAAAAAAATTTTTAAAATTAAGACAGCATCTAAAAATATTTCTAATTTTTGGCAAAAATTTACTTAAATAAAAAATATATTACACTTAAATCCAATAAATAATCAATTAAAAAATTAATTAATTTAAAATAAATTTTTAAATTATTTTTTAAATTTTTTCTTCATATTTCTCGCTTTGAAAAACGCTGTACAAGGGCGATGTGTGCACGATAAATTGCTCAAAGTTTATACGCGGCTCTTCGGCTCGGGAAGAAGGAGGGAAAAAGAGGGAGGACGATGCTTTGAGCGTGTCGAGAGGTTCGCACCGGGAGATTCGTCACGCAGGCTCGATTAATGTTTCCAGGTGGAATCTTTACACGGAGGAGCGGGCGGGGTCCTTGGAAAACGATTAAGACGAAGCTCTTGAGGTCGTGACTTCTCTCGCGAAGTTTTTCGTCTCGTCCTCCACGCGAAACTTTAACGACGACGCTGACAGTGCGAGCGAATAAAATGTCAAAAATTCGCTCAAAACTTGGGCGCGGCTGTGTCACTTGAAATTTTATCGATGCGTATTCTCTTCAGTATTTTCACTTGCGTAATTTTAAATACACGAGAAAAGAAAAAATACAGACGAGAAACTACCGAGAATGATAAAACTAAAAAAATCGCGTTGGCATTGTGATGCGTTGATTTATGACTCAAATTCTCAGCTTCTAATACATGCGAGAGCTTCTCTCATTCTCATCTTTTCTTCAAAGACTTAAAAAAATCGCTAGACACTTGCTGTTGCGCAAATATTTAATAAAGCAATCAATGAATGGGCGAGAAATTTCCCAACGACGTGGGTCTCGTTTACAACTTTGTCGATTTTCTCTCGATTTCTTTGCCATTCAAGAATTTTTATACGCGAGAGATGGGAGCAACGATCTCCCGATCTCCATCCTCGGTTTTTATGAAAGAAAAAAGAAAATACCGTGAATTAAAAACGTCGAGAGAAAGTGTCTTCCGTGCGGAGGAAATATCAATTTCACTCGACTGAACTCAATCGAGACGTTCGGAAAAAAAAAATTGGGAGAGAGAAAAGCGTTTTTTTTTTGACAATTTTTAAAATTTAAACGGTACCAGAGGCAAAAAATTGTAATTTCAGGAGAGAAAGGGGAGAAAAAAATGCGGATAAGAAAAAGAAAAATAGTTGTTTCTCGTCCCTAAGCGGCATCAAAAATATATAATTATGACACTAATCGTTCCCTCATTCAATATAATTTTCTAGTTCGTTAATCACTCGTTCTACGATGCTAACTAACGATGCAGTAATCATTGGACACGGCTCTACCGGTAGAATAATATTCGAACAAAGGCGTGAAATTGTATTAATAAAAAAAAACATTTTTGTGTTTGGTTGAAAGCTTTCGATTGTTTTCAGTGATATCTCGAGAAATTTTCCACCTTCGAATATTGAAAAAAATTAACACTGAATAAAAAATAAAAAATATTCACTCCCAGCAAAAATAAAAAAAATGAAAGATAAGAATTAGTGATATCTCGAGAAATTTTCCACCTTCGAATATTGAAAAAAATTAATACTGAATAAAAAATAAAAAGTTTTCACTCCCAGCAAAAAATTGAAAAAAAAAAAAAAAAGAAATTTCAATCCTCGAGAAAAAAAATTCTCGTTAAACTTATTCTACAATGCAGAACGATTTTGAAATAATAAGCTTCGAAATTTGCCTCAGTTGTAGCCGAGATGAGAGCAGGAGGAACGAGAAAAAAAAAACGAGAGAGACGAAAAAAAAAATTCTTATTACGAAATTTTTTCGTTCCCTTTTCGAATGATATTCCGTCTGGGATTAATTTCCTTGCTACCGAGAGGATGCAGCTATATAATTGCGACTTATAGAGAGGCGCCTATACATGTTCCATCCCCGAAAAGAAAATAAAAAGGACCGAAATAAAAGAATCCTTTACCAGTTTATTCTCGATTTTTGTAATCTCATTCTCCTCCTCTTTTGCTCCTTTTCCGATTCTCCAGCTTTCGAGCTCCCCGTTCTCCGGCTTCCGAGAGAGCGTCGTCGTTTTTCCTCACCGGAGAGGCAAAACTCGTCGGCGCCGTCTCTCGCTCCCTTCCGATTCCGAGGGCGATCCCCTTCGCGAATATAATATTCCGTCGGGGCTCACGGGGATGGTCCGGGGATGATGTGTTACGAGACGGATCGAGTAACGGCGGCAAAATCCTCCGGGCACGAACCACGCAAATTACAGAGCGGCTCATCTGTGTGCGAGAGGCCCCCTGCACAGTGACTCCCTCGCACAACCATTCCACGCAACGCGCCGTTCTTTTCCATCTCTCCGCGATCCCAAAGACAGAGAGACGAGACGATTGTCTCGCGTAGCACGGAAGCTCGCCTTCTCTCCTTTCTATACGTCTTTTCGATTCCACCGTCATTCACCGGTCTCTGAAAAATATTTTTAGAATTTTCATTTCATTCGATCGATAATTTCGATTTTATAATTTAAAAAAAATTTTTAAAGTATATTTAAATAAAAAAATTGTTTTGGTCCAATTTATTTTGGATAATTTAGTATTTTTAATTTAAAAAAAAAATTTCATGACTCGGATTAGTAATATTTGGATTTTATTTAGAATGAATTTTAGATAGAGTTGATTTTAATTTAAATAAATTTTATTTTAGACGTGACTGAAAAATTATCGGCGCAAATGCCAAAAATATTTCACTCGTGTTATTTTTTTCTCGTCTTCCTTTACGTAATATGATTTTGCGAATTGCAAACGCCCATCACGTAGAACCGGCGCCTTTCTATTCATATTACGTTATCCCCGAGCGTATAGTAAACAGAGAAAAGAAAGAGAGAGAGAATAGTCGGAACCGGGCGCGCGGTCAGGTACATTTGATTATCGAACGAACTCGCAGGCAAAACGAACGCGTTCGATCACGGCTCGTACGCGATTCGGTGTAATACCAACACAAGCTCAAATATAAAAGGGGAGAAAAGAGGGGAGACGATCACAGGAGTGAGGTATATGAAGTGTGTTGGTTACAGTTTTTCACTCACTCGCTCGAGTATGCATTACAATGCATCTACGATGCACCTCGAGCGGCTGACATCAAAGAGACGATACGTGAGCGAACGAGACTTCTTCGAAGCCGGGTCCAAGCGATATTCACACACAAACGCATCCCGGATACCTCAACGTCCGATCTGAGCATCATTCGACAGTGAGAGTGAGAGCGAATCGCGATAGGAGAATATTTTACTCAATTATTGCCAAAAAAATGGAATAAAATTAGTTAAAATCATTATTTAGTAACATTTAGTGACATTTAGTGACATTTTTTAGTTATTTTTATTATGAAATAAAAAACAAGGTTCTGACATGATTATCGAATATTTTATACTTTAAATATGTTCCAAAAAAGAGAGTAATTAATCTCTATTTGTAATTTTTATTTATTATTTAATACGATATTAAAAAATGCATTTTTTTGTATTATTAACAAGAGAGGTTCGCGATCGATCTTTGAAGTTGCAAGTAGAATATTAAGCGAGAATGAAAAGGAGGGTGGGAAGTGGGTAGGCAGGAGGAATTCGCGTTGGAGAAGTGATCGCTACCAGCGAGAGAAGACAACAATGCAGAGACGTCGAAAATGAATGAGAGACTGGCGTGTGCAGTGTAAGAATAAAATGGAATAACGACTCGTGTGATTCTCGTACTTATCCGATGCGGAGAGAAAAAAGAATGAAAAAATCGTCTCGATTCTTCTGGCGCATAGTATGGATGCCAGCCAATATGTTTTTCCCATCGATTTAGCTCTCAGGAGGAGCTCCCTGGTACTTGTATGTATGTCTGCGCACAAATGACGATGCGCATCCGCGAACTGATCGAATCGTTCGCGAATGATGGGCCGATCGAGGTGGCGCCAGCATCTCGTCATTATCTCAGCGCTCAACCTGTCCATTTCTGCCTCTGATGGAAATCTTTCGATTCAATTCACTTAAGCATTTTTCAATTCGCTTAAGAAGTTTTTTTTTGCGTTCTGGATAATTCGCGAATTCGCTCGTATCGCTCTTTTTCTTCATCGTCGATTGAATTAGGTGAACATTTCGCTAGTTTATTCGCGTTGAAATGAGAAAAAGATGAAAATGAAGAGCGGGGTAACCGGTAGCGAGCGAGCTAATATCGGCATTTAAAATTTTTACTGCGCATGCGCGGGCGCGAGCGAGAGATAATTCGCAGATTCGCTTTCTCCTTTTATCAATTGGATTATTTTGGATGCTTCACTATTGTGTTTAAGTTGAAGGAGTGTTAAAATAAGAGAAAGAGGAAAATGAAGTGCAAGCTAAGAATGGCATTCAAAAATGTTTACTGCGCATGCGCGGGCGCGAGTGAGAGATCACTCGCGAATTCGCTCGTATCACTTTCCCTTTTCATCGTCAATCAGGTGGATACTTTTCTATTGTATCTGAGTCAGAGAATAGTCAAAATTAGAAGAAAAAATAATGACCATCATTGACATTAACAATCAGTACTGCGCATGCGTTAGCGCGAGCGAATTATCGAGTAGCAGCTTCATAATTTTTTTCTGTTTTACTTTCTAGATAAATAGCAAATTCGAATTATTTACATTCGAACGAATTATCGATGAGCACCCGAAGAATTTTTTTTTCGTTCCGGATAATTCGCGAATTCGCTCGTATCGCTTTCTCTCTTCGCCGTCAATTGAATTAGGTGGATATTTCGCTTTTCTATTTACCGTCGGAGGATTGTCAAAATAAGAGAAAGAGGAAAATGAAGTGCGGTGTATCCGGTAGCGGCTCGATGCGAGCTAATAATGGCATTCAAAATTAGTGCTACGCCCTGCGCGGGCGCGAGCAAATTATCGAAGAGCACGTTCGCGCTAGTGGCGTTTGCCGGGTGCGAGAGCCACAGGCACGATTCGCCTCGATCGAGATGAGAAGATCGCATCGCCATTGTCGGCGTGGCTGGGTGCACAAAAGTCGCTTAGCAAAAGTTGGAGGAAAAGGACGAGAGCGAGGTCTCGCTCGCGCGAGCGAACGAGCGAGCGAGCGAGCGAGCGAAGGGGCTGCTCCGCTCTTCGCTTTTTTTTTCTCGCGACCACAATTGCTGGGTTTCATTCGATATTAGTTTTAGATATTTCTCTCTCTCTCTCTCCCTCATTCTCTCCTTTTCCGCCCTTTCCAAGTCCCCTCGCTGCGTTTCTTCGTCCGTGTCCTGAAACGTTTAACTGGTTATTACGGTCACCGCATTTCTTTTTTTACCCTCTTCCTCTCTCTCATTCTTCTTCTTGCCCTTACCGCACTTCGCGACCGGTAGCTTTCACGAATCGTATTCTCTATTTTATAATTCGAAAACCCCGTATTCGCATTATCTTTTTCTCCCTCTCTCTTCGTCTCTCTCTCTCTCTCTTTCTCCCTCGCTCTATCTACTCATACTCATTCTCGGTGGCTTCTCGCTCGCCTTTCTTATTTCCTTCGTCCGTTTCGAACGCTCGCGGCCGTCAACCAAGAGGCCTGTAATTCTGTACGTATTCCGCGCGATCCTCACCGAATCATCAATTCTCATTCCGTTTCATCCTCCCCCCCTCCACGTACTTTTCTTCCGCCTCCGTGTGCTCTCATCCTAACGATAATCGATCCCACCGGTTGATGGATCAAATTCGTTTCGCAGCTTCCTAACGGAATTTTACGATTTTCTGAAATTTATATTTCAGAGTGAAAACATTACACGAAACGTTCGCGGTTTAAACTTTTACATTCTGGAATATTTTCTCGTCGTCGGGTTTATTTGTTTACTTTTTTTTTTCTATTTTTTTTCTTCCTTACAATGAGACAACGGTTCCTGCGGATAAAAATATCGAATGCGAGCGAGGCACCGGCGCCGTGATTGACTGGTCGACGATTGGGAAGCTTTCTCATTTTTCTCTTCGAATTCATCGCTCCGCGCCTCTCGGTTCGTAAAAGCGGCAAACGGATAATTAGAAACCAAGCACGAATGTACTCACGCGTTAATGAGTTCACGAACCGGGGAATCCCCTCCCCTAGACTCGATATAATAATATCGGTATGCGTCGAGATAGACATAAAAATATCGATTTTTAAATTATACCAAAAATATCTCAATTCGAATTTTCATTTGGAAAAAAAATGTCTTCGTATTTTTCACTCTGATCTCGGATTCAAAATTTTTTACAAAAAATTCAATTTATTCTTTTCAGATCAAACAAAAATTCGTCCTGATTTTTTTTGCTACCTCAGAAGTCCATCCATCAAAATTTTTTTTTCGCTCGTCTCTCATTTCTCGTTTCCGGTCAGGATCCTTGAGAGACGCCACGGAGGCACCCTTGAACCCCGTCCGACTCGGAATTTCGCAAACAGATTTGGGATCGTCCCTATTAATGAGCCCGCGGTGTTCGGAGTCGCGGAGTCCGGACTCGCTGCTATCGGCGAGCGAGACTCCGAGTCGTTTATCAAAGCGGCATTGGAGAGAGAATCGTCCTCCCGAGCGATCTACGGACATTAATATTCGCAAAGAGAGCCATTATTTTCTCCGGACTCGCTCCAACCGTTTTCGCGACAATTCGCCGTCTCGTTTTGAATTCTCGCTCGAGCTAAATTCGAGCTAAAGTCTCGCTCTCTCTCTCTAAGCTCCCATTATAATACACGACTCGATCTAAATTCCAATCCTCGGGTATTCCTATTCCAATTCCTAACGGTAGACTAATTAAATATGTTCATTTGCGCAATTTTCAAGTAATCGTTTAATCGTTCACGCGTCAACGATATGGTTTTTGCGTTATTGGTCATTTTGCCGGAACGAGCGTGCGGCTCGTCGCTGACGACGCGCACGTTCGAGGATTGCATTTAAATGACGCCCGGTCGCTCTGTATAGGGAGCTTCGTTGACTATTAACCACGTTTTCACTCGCTCCTCGGGTATGGAGAACCCGGCAAAAGGCGACTCCGAGCCAACGATTAACGTCTAACGCGCTCACCGCACTTTTACCCGTTACAACAATTACACGTTAATTCCGGCTAATGCGAGTTCTCTCCGTGGTAGCGCGCGAGCGCGCTCCTCTCGACGTTTCCGAGCGACTTTTGTTTTTCTCACCTCGTGTATACCATATAAAACGTGCTCGCCGAGTGCACTCCGCGTCGCTAATGTTCATTATAAAATGCTTCGGAGTCGATCCCGGGACGACTCGAATTGTTCGTCACGATAACGCCAAAAGGAATCGGATTCCATTTGCAGTCTGGATTATTTTTTAATGCGGAATCGTAAATGTTGTTGGTCATTATTCATCGTGAAATGAGAGAAAAATTTGATAAATTTTGTCATAAAGATTTTTTTTTGACTCATGAATGACTCAAATTGACTCAAAAAAGCATTTAGGAAATTTTTTAATTGATTTTAGGTTTTAAGATAAAAGTAGATATCGTCACAGAATTTTAATTAGTTGTTTGATTCGACACTGAGAGAAAAATTTGATAAATTTTGTCATAAAGATTTTTTTGACTCATGAATGACTCAAATTGACTCAAAAAAGCATTTAGGAAATTTTTTAATTAATTTAATGTTTTAAGATAAAACTAGATATCGTCACAGAATTTTAATTAGTTGTTTGATTCGACCCTGAGAGAAAAATTTGATAATTTCTGTCAGAATGACTTTAATATTTTTGACTCATGAATGACTGAAATTGACTCAAAAGCTTTTAGGACATTTTTTAATTGGTTTAATATTTCAAGATAAAAATAGAAATCGTCACAAAATTTCAATTAGTTGCTTGATTCGACACTGAAAGAAAAATTTGATAAATTCTGTCAACATGACTTCAATATTTTTGACTCATAAATGACTCAAATTAAGTCAAAAAAATTTTTTCAAATTTTAAAATTCTTTCAATATTTTTTAATATAAAATAAAATCATGCAAATCATCGTCACGATAACGTATCGCAGAATCCGATTTACTCCGAATACTTTTACTGGTCTGTAAGTCCAATTCGATCCGGAGTCACTAAATTTCACATTATATGAACTCAAAATTTATTTTCACTGCAAAATTTAGCGGAATCGGGAGACGATAAAATCGTCATGCAAATTGCCATATCGCATGCTCGTCTCAGCCTTGCCCTTTCGCATATAATCGAGCAAAAATGTTTTACGTGTTCCTACACAGATCGATTCGTCTTTTCGAGCTCTCCTCGAGCAAGACCCGGTGCGTGCATCCTCCAATCGCGATCGCAACTATAACGATAATACCGTTCGCTGATTACCGTCCAGCCATCAACCGCGCAGCTAATAAAATTTCACAAATCGATAAGACACACTTTGATCCATCGCGCTCGTATAAGTGTTTAAATTAAACTGTGATTTCGAGACAACGAGTAAATTGGTTGCGTGCGAGAAGCGATTTGGCTCGATGAGCGTATACTCGGCTATGTATACGGGACACTGCGATTTGATTTTTTTTTGCGGCAACGACATTGAAACACGAGACATCTGGTGCGAAAAAAAATTATTGCGCAAGTTCTTGCTCATTCAATGCGCAAAAAATTTAATTTTTTTTTATTTAAAAAAAATTTTTTTTTTAAATTATTTTTACGCGGGATGTGTTATTTGAAAAATTGATAAATAAGAAATTTGAAAAAATTGGCTCTGTGGTGAGAACCGGAGCGGGATGAATTTCTCGCGCGGGAATAAAGTTCGCGGCGGAAAGGCGAATGGGAGCACGAGCGCGATTCGGTGCCCGAGGCGATTGAAATGCGCTTCGAATCAGTGGAGCGAGCGATACCGCGCGGTCCATCCCTCTTTTCTCGAACCTTCTTTCACGGGACACACGCGTAAAAGGTCAGTCGATCCTGGGCCTCGCTCGAGAATAAAATGCCTCCGAGGATCGTCGAACGTTTCCGCGTGCTCGCATTTTCCCGTTTGAATCTTTACGCGCGTTCCCATCCTCGCGGATTATTATTTCACTCGATTTTTCTTGATCCCGAATCTTTAATACGTAAAAATAAAAAAATAAAACATTTGTAATTTGAAGTTTGTAGATAAATTAAAAAATGAGAAAAAATTCAATTTTTTCCTACATTTCAGCGACTCTAATTTATTTTATTTATTTATAATTCAAATTTATTTTCTATTTTTTTTTATTTATTTATAAAAATATATAAAAAATTCTTGAAATTTTATAGTCGATTACAGACCCAAAAAAAGGCACAATCTGATGAACGTTATTATAAACTTTAAGTTAATAAAAAATTTGTTATTTAAAGTTTGTAGTTGAATTGAAAAATGAGAAAAAATTCAATCTTTTCTCTCATTTCAGCGACTCTAATTTATGTTATTTATTTATAATTTAAATTTATTTTCTATTTTTTAAATTTATCTATAAAAAAAAATTCTTGAAATTTTCATAAGTCAATTACAGACCCAAGAAAAAGCACAATCTGATAAACGTTCTTGTAAACTTTAAATTCATAAAAAATTTGTTATTTCACATTTGTAGTTAAATTGAAAAATGAGAAAAAATTCAATCTTTTCTCTCATTTCAGCGACTCTAATTTATTTTACTTATTTATAATTTTAATTTATTTTCTATTTTTTTATTTTTATTTATTTACAAAAATAAAATAAAAATTCTTGAAGTTTTTATAGTCGATTACAGACCCAAGAAAAAGCACGATCTGATAAACGTTCTTGTAAACTTTTAATCGAGAATATAAAGACGCTCCCGCGAATTATTCCCCACGCATCAGCGATCTTGGAACTTCGATAAGCGAAATAAAAACTGAAATAAACTTCTTGAAGTTTCTAGTCGATTTTAAGAATAAAAAGCACTGTTTGATAAATGCAGGCTCTTGTAAACTTTTAATCGGGGAAAATAGACGGAGCTCACGTCGCGAATGTGTTTGCTCCTCGCACGACGTTGTATGCGAGAGGGACGACCGGTGCGAACGGCGAATCCACTAGCGGCGAAATGTCAGGTCGCGACTTTCATGCATGGAATTCTACCACCTGCTACTATATATTCCATAGACTTGGTGCTCCCTGTTACGTGTCTACATAGTATACGCTCTCCTTCGATTTGGCTCTAAATTCATTGCGTCTCTCTTCTCAATCTCCTTCACATCCGGTATAAAGTTCTTCCTCGAATATTTTATGTATAATTTTCTTTTTTGAATTATTTCTCCATGTTCTTACCTTGAACTTGTCCAAATAAAAATTATAGGCACGAGACTAAAAATATATCGTCGATGTGAAATAATTTATAATTGCGAATATGGACTCTTGCGGTTTATTTTTGTTGGCTCTTATTCTCCACCCACGCGCGAGAGCAAAAATCCGGCGATAACATCCTTGAATCGCGATGAGAATCGTCGCATTATTCCCGTTCTTTTTCGGGTTATTTTTATTTTTTACTACTTTTATGATCCTTTTTTGCTAATGTTATTATTGCCGAGTTCTTTCCTCCTTTCGTGACGGTTACGATTCGCGACGATCGTGTCGACTGATAATCGGAGAAACGTAATGTATACAGTGTCCAATAAAAATATTTTTGAGATTTTTTGAAAATTTAATTAAAGTCGAAAATAAATTTTTTTGTTATGCATTCCATTTGTAAATTGATCAATAAAAAAATTAAAATTTTTTTAAATTCAAGTAAAACAAAATTTTGATTTTTTTAAATTTAAGTAAAATAAAATTTTGATTTTTTAAAATTTAAGTAAAATAAAATTTTGATTTTTTAAAATTTAACTTTGCACTAAAATAAAAAATTTATCAATATAAAAATTATTCGAATCGAACTGTGCGTAAATATTTTTTTGTTATCCGTTACGATTCATTCGTTCCGTAAATTGAACAATGAACGTATCTCGTTACTTGAGAGTACATTATTTTTCCGCTGATTATTGTGGGAGTGAATCCAAAGACCCGATTACCTCACGACGTATGCTTGAATTATATATTTTACGATCGTACTTCTCGCAGGCTCTCTATCGTATTAATGACTCATATTAGAATAACTAGTTCCTGTTGGAATAATTGCGTTACGGTCTTTCCAAGTCAATTAAAAAAAAACATACACAAACAGAGACGAGTGAAAAAAAGAGGAAGAGTAAGAAAATAAAGGATCCATCTCTGAGACGAGAAAAGATGCAGATTTGTCGAACACGATGAGACGACCGTCATCGTTCTTCCTCGATGACTTTTGTCGGTTATTAATATAATTTTTCTCATCGGATGAGGATGACGAGGAAAAATCGTCGAGAATCCTCGAACTCGATTAGCTGTCAAACGAAAAAGGAAAAAATAAATAAAAAGTTATCTATCCAAGCATAAATAATTTTGCTTATTTTTTTCCTTCTGTACTTTATTTTGTATTCATATTAAAAATGAATTTTACCCTTCAATTGGAGCATCAACAGCAGGTGGATAATTCTCTCTGACGTCCATTAATCGAGTCTGCTCCGTCGAGACAGCGAGCAGCGATAAATCAAAGAACGTGTACGCGAGGAATGATGCTCTCATCCACAATTAACAGCATCTTGTCACGAACTTGACGGAAACTTCATATTTCTGGGTCAAAATAAACGAAAACAAATGTTAGTTTGATTTAAAATTTTTTTTTAAATTATTTAAATTTAAATTTTTTTAAATTTTTATTTAAATTAAAGTTTCCACTTTAATTTTAAACTTATAATATGAAAAATTTGCTATTTGTTATAAAATGTTTGCATCATTTTTAATGAGATAACACGCGAGGAAACGTAACTGCTCCTAATTTTCATAGACCATTTGAATAGTGTTTTAGAGATTATTTATAGAGTAAACTGGGAGCGTAGAGGATTTACGAGGGATTCACTCGGCGTTTCGCTCGGCGCTTGGGCGACGAGGAACGCTTTTATCGAAAGCAAACGGTCTCGTGGCTCAGTTAACCTTTCCGCAACTATAGCATCTTTTTCTCTCTTTCTCTCTGTTTGTTGTCGTAGATCAACGCTAACGTTACAGCGAGGGACGACCAATTTACCGAACGACCTCTCGGTCCCGACCTCTCTCGGCTCGCGCGCTCGCAGGATCCTCCAGCGTCCTCCGTCGTTTCGTTTCTCCCGCGACGAGAGTTATATCGCGATACACATTACTTATATCTCGTCCCATCCTCCGCTACAACTTGTCTACGAATATGCACTCGCCTTTCGTATGTTCTGCGATCGCGGAAGGAAATTGGCGAAAAAATTCGTCGAAACACGAATACGCGAATCTCTTGAAATTTTATTCAAAGAGCATTCGCGAAGCTGCACCTGGTCTATTTGAAGTCGTAAAGAAGCAAATTGATTAAAAATACGCTTTAGTAAAAATTTGGTTAATTTAGTCCAACTGATGAGTTTTAGCCTATTTTTTGGTGATTTTGACATAAAAAAGTAATGGATAATGCCTTTGACTTTATTTTTAGGAAAGCTGGGACATTTTGTCGAACTCGATTCACCGGAGTCAATTTATTGTGCTTTGACTCAAAAATGACTTAAAAATAATCAAAAATTGACTCAAAATTTTGCTTTCGATTCAAACTATTTATCGAATTACTTTGAAATATTGATCTAAGTTCAATGCAGCATTCCGTCATTGAAATTGAATTTATCTGATTTATTTAATTGTGTTTTTGACTCAAAAATGACTCAAATTGACTTTAAATTGACTCAAATTGACTTAAAAATGACTCAAAAACGACTCAAATTGACTCAAAACGTTGTTTCAACTCAAATTCATTTCTAATTCTTCCCAAGTTTCAAAATAAATTCAGTGCAGTACTCCACCATTCGTCAAAATATTTCTTTAGCGCCCTCCGATGACAGATTTCATTGACTCAAACTCATATTCATTCGAAAATGGAATATATTTCCGATACACGCGATCCCTCCGTCCAAAGATTATTCATGAGAATGCATCTGGTCTATTTGAACCATAAAAAAAAGAGACACACTCGTGTCTCCTGGAAGCTTTTCTCATTCCTATAACGTTGTCGAGAGCGTGTACCTACGTTCCTCGTTTTTTTTTCCTTTCCTCTCCGGTAGAATAAAATGTCCCGGTTTGAACCGTACGCTCCCTCAGCGATATCTCTCGCTGCTTTCGCGACGGACCAGATCGAGACGTATGTACACATCAAGTTTTACGATTGCCCTCATACATTAATGTAAACTCGATCGAATACGTACGTACAATGCATATACACACGCGTATACCGGAGCCACGCTCCGTACGACGGAATAAATTTCCAGGACTTTTAAAGATCGCGCTACAGGATTTTCTTTTTTTATTCTTCCTTCTTCATCTTCTTCTTATTCTTTTTCTTCCTCTTCATCCGATGTAAGGATTATTAGGAGAGATTTCGGTAGGAGCTTTTCACTCGTCGCGCTCTCGCTCGAGGTAGAAATGAGTCGCATATGCGATCGCGAGTTTCATCGGGTCGCAATCTCCAGGAACGAACAAGCTTTCCCCGCGAGCGGAACACGACTGTGTGGAACGCGCGCGTCTCCGTGTATTTTCGTCCATGTCTGCGTCTACGTATATCTGTATCTATATGTATATATAGGTATATATAGGTATATGTAGGTATATATAGGTATATATAGGTATATATAGGTATATACAGGTATATACAGGTATATATAGGTATATATAGGTATATATAGGTATATATAGGTATATATAGGTATATATAGGTATATATAGGTATATATAGGTATATATAGGTATATATAGGTATATATAGGTATATATATAAAAATGTGTGTGTCTTGTGTACGGAAGAAGATCTTGCCTTATGCGCTTTTGCGAGCGAGCGAACCGCGAACGCAGACTTCGCCGAGGCCATAAATCAGCCACTGCTTTTCTTTATACAGTCGTTTGCCAGAGAGCCTGCGGGTCAGAGGGGACCGAGAGCTCTAGCTCTCGATGCCACGATCTCGGTACACCGATTGTCCTCATAGCAAAACGAGTACTTCCGATTTTTTCCCCGTCCTCTCTCCACCTTGTGCATCGCTCGCACTACTTCGCTTTTTTTCTCTCTCGATCCTTCTTCTTTTTCTTTTTTTTTCTCTCCCATATAGCGAAACGAGAAAGAGAATTGAAAATGATTCACCGAGTACCGAGTTACTTTCCAATGAAAAATATGACTCGCGCGCGATTCCAGTCTGACCTTGCGCAAACGTCTCTCTCTCGCTCTCTCTTTATCTTCCTATCTATCTATCTCCATCTCTATCTAACTTTATCCATCTATATCTATCTATCTCTCTCTCTCTAACTTTATTCATCTATATCTATCTCTATCTAACTCTATCCATATACACATACATCTCCTTGGATCGAGAATTAACCGTTTACTTAGGTAGAAATGTCAATGACAGCGAGCTATACGAGTCATTAGGAAAAAGAGATCGAGAGAAACGGTCGCGGATTTTTTTTTCCTCTTCGGAGTAGAAAGTGTACTCGTGATAAAAAAATAAGGTGATCACGCGTATCAAAATCTTTATTAGCGTCTCTCGTAGGATTTATGTCCCCTGATACAATGCGCGCGCGGACTGACGGCGACCGGGCGGACGTAGATTCGTTATGTGGAATTATTTACGTGCGATGGTAGCTGAGAGATCGTGACTAATTACGCGGACAATGTGTAATGTTAATCGTGCACTATATTATCACGTACGCTCATCCACAGACACTCTCTACGGCGCTCTTCCTTCATTCTTCGCCTCCCGTTGCACTTGAGAGCTGAGACTCACACACGCTCGCATTAGGAATTGGATCGGGTACTATATTTCAATGCTAAACAGAAATTACTCGTTAGTCAGGAATTTGCCCTCGGGATCATATCTTCGCGAGAGTTATTTACCCTCTCTCTCTCTCTTTCTCTCGGTTTTTCTCTCTATCGTTCTTTTTTTTTTCTCAGCGCAGCATCTCCGAGAGTTCTCGTCACTTTTATCCTCTCATCTCGCATTATGCTCGCAAGTACGCCACCAGCGCGTTCCCGATAGATGAAAAATCGATAAAGAGCTTTCACCCGCAGTCGAAAATGTTCTTAGATTTTTTTTGCAGGCGAAATCATTTTTGTCGCGATGACGTGAGAATTGTTATTGAGGAAAATGAATCGGAATGAAAATGCGGTTAGGGAAGGTTAATTGAGCTTTTTAATCAATTATTGTGGAAATTATTGAAAGCTCGGATTGAGAAAAAATTCGAGTGAGAAAAATGAAAATAAAAATTTGGTCGAATTTTTCAATTATTTTTTTTCAATGATTTTTCGTTATTTTTTGAAATTATATTTTAATTATTGAAAGCTCGGATGGAAAAAAAATTCGAGTGAGAAAAATTAAAATAAAAAATTGGTAGAGTTTCTCAATTATTTTTTTTATTGATTTTTCGTCACTTTTGTTGTGATGAAAAATCAGTAAGAGCTTTCACCTCCAAACAAAAATGTTCTAGCTTTTTTGGCGAGTTGGCAAGAAAAGTTTCCTAATCAATTAATAATATCAATATTATTAATAAATTATTTGAAGCTTTTTTTAATTGAATTAAATTGAAAATTTAATTAAGTTTCCCGATCAATTATTATCAAAATATTAAAAGCTCAAAAATTCGAAAGTAGAACTGAAAATGAAAAATAAAAAAAAAATTCCAATTTTTTTTATCATCATATTCGTTTTCTCATACCAAAATTACACATTCAAAAAAAAGTGGACGAAGAGCTTTCAATTACACTCAAAAATGCGTTCACATGTTTTTCCCAATCGAAATCATTTGTCGCGACTCCACGACTGTCCTTTATAAAAAAAAAGTGAATCCGAGCTGGAAAGAGAACGCGAGAATAAAAACTTGAAAATGAGATGCTAATAGAGTTTCCCGATCAATTATTCCCGCGCATGCTTACCTTTTCAGAGACGTCTCTCGTGTCCTGCAAAGAAAGATGCATGCATGTATTTATGCTCCCATACAGTACCGGTCAAAAGTTCGAGATCGTTCGTTGCGATCCCGACGTTTCAGAGCTCGTGACCGACGAAAAAAAAAATTTCAAGCCGCGAAAAAAAAATTTCATGAAATCAAACCCGGACTGCGAAGCTTTTTTCCCCGCATTTTTCGGACCGGATAAAAAACGGCGTATCCCCGCGCGAACTTTTGACCGGTACTGTATATAAATAAATAAAGAAACCGGCCTCGGGAGTATTAATATGGAAACACAGACGGAGCGCGAATCTCTCGCAATTCGAGTATAATTACACGATCATGAACATCATCGATTTACGGTACAAATATTTAAAAGCGTCTCATCTTTCTCGTTGAACGATCAAGTTATTTCTCTTTTCTCGTTGCCGGTATTAAAATTTATACACGTACATCTGCGTCTGTTTACTTATTTTTTTGTTCATTTTTTATTTATTTATTTATTTTTTTCATTTTATTTTATTTTATTTTTTATCTCTCTTACCCTCCGCTTTTTTTTCTCGCCCGGTACGCAAGCACGTTACTCTCTTTTTCTCTCCGGATCGTCGTCGTCGCGGCATTATATCTCGTACGAAGATCGAGAGGAGATCGCTATCTGGTAATGACACGCGTTCCTTCCACCACCGCGTTTTCTACACCTCCACTTGGACACGTTATTACGTAAATAGATACGAGTCTCTCTCTCTCGGCGAGATCAGGATGGCCTCGTTGACGAGACGATAGATGAGCTCGGTATCCTTCGAAGAATAGAAATGCCACAGGAACTTGAAAAAAATATCCCGAGAGAGAGAGAGAAAAAAATCAAGTGAATGTAATATGCATTTATTTCTCCGCGTATTAAATTCAATTATGCACTTTCCATTTCAATTACCGCGCATCTTTTATTTCATTAATATGAAAAAAAATGCGTCGTGATTATTCTTAATTCTCATTCCTGCATTTTTCCATCGGTGATTTTATAATTCGTGATTAATATTTTTTTAATCGACTGAGCTTTCGATGGGGAAAAATATTTTTGATTTAATTTGCGAGGATCGATGTCCGTGTGTGTTCGTTAAAATCCTCGCAATCGCGCAAACACCGCGCACTTGCTGAGAGGAGCGATAGAGAACGAGACGAGAGAGAGAAGAGTAAGCGAGAGAGATCGAGAGAGTGGCGGTGAAGGCATTGAAAAGAAGAGACAACCGGTTGTGCTATGCGTTCGCGAGATCATAGAGAGACCCGCGCTCTCCGGCGAATATACTCTCGCGATCTTCTTGCCGTTTCCAACCTGACCTGCGATGCTGAGGGGAGACACGATTTCGCAGGGTTCTCAACTCGCTTGACCCCCCTCCGAAATTCGAGTTAATTATTCCGATCGAAAAAATATCAATTGAAGAAAAACATTCGATAGAATTAAAATTACACATTTTTTTTGGTGTTATTAATTTTAGGAATTTGGGATCGATGAAATTTGAACAAATTGTTTATTTGAAAAATTAATAAATTTGAAAAAATTTTCTGCAAAATAAAACAAAAATTTTAGAATGCATTTTTTATGATTTTAATTTTAGAAATTTTGGTACTGTCGAATTTGAGTCAAAGAAATTAGAAAATTTTTTGAATGATGGAATTTGAGTCAATTTTTTTTTAGAAATAATAAATTGAAGAAAATGGTTTTTTCAATAAAATGAAAATTAAGTACATTTTCCATGACATTAATTTTAGAAATTTTGTTGCACTGTTAAATTTGAGTCAAAAAAATTAATTGAAGCCAATTTTTTAAACAATAAGATTCAAGTTAATTATTTCTGTCAAAAATAAATAAATTATAAAAATATTCTCTAAAATAAAATAAAAATTATATAAATAATTTTCCATCATTAATAATAGAAATTTTCGCACTATGAAATTTGAGTCAACATGAGTCAACTTGAGTCAAAGTAATCGATTTTTTTTTCACTATTAATTTCATCATTTTTTCATGACCAAACAAAGCTGTTGAAAAGAAACCGAAAGAAAATGTTTAAGAAAATGTTCTGCAAAATAAAAATTTTATAATACATTTTTCATGATTTTAATTTTAGAAGTTTTGGTACTGTGGAATTTGAGTCAATGAAAAATTAATTAACACATTTTTTGAACGATGAAATTGGCAGAACATCTCTGCTCAAAATTTGTCTGCTCGATATTGTTATACAGATTGGATATTGTTTTTTTGAATTGTTGAGTAGACAAAATTTGAGCAGGGATGTTGTTCTGCCATGAAATTTGATTTAATTTTTTTTGTTGAAAATAAATAAATTGAAGAAAATGTATTTTGAAATAAAATGAAAATTAAGTACATTTTCCATGACATTAATTTTAGAAATTTTGTTGCACTAAATTTGAGTCGAAGAAATTAATTGAAATTCATTTTTTAAACGATAAAATTCAAGTTTATTATTTCTGTTAAAAATAAATAAATTACATGATTATTCTCTGAAATAAAATAAAAATTATATAAATAATTTTCTATCGTTAATTGTAGAAATTTTCGCACTACGAAATTTGAGTCAAGACGACTCAACTCGAGTCAAAGTAATCGATTTTTTTCACTATTAATTTCATCATTTTTTCACGACCAAGCAAAACTATTGAAAAAAAAACCGAAAGGATGAATCTCACGAGCAAACTAACAAATTTTCTTAAAGGGTAATTTCACGGGTAGAAACCTCACGATTTTCCGCTCCCTGTATAATCCTGAATCGAAAGGTACGACTTTTGAAATTTGATCCGAGGAGCGAGAAGGAGAGAGGGAGGAAGGGATTTCTCGCGAGGATTGAGCGGAGGGAAAAAAAGAGGAGACAAGAGAGAAAGAGAGAAAGAGAGAGACCGCGAGAGAGGAGTGAAGAGATAAGAAGAGAAGCGAGAGGCTCGAGGCTTGAGGTATGGTATCCTGGCCCGAGATCGCCAGAAGATCGTCTCAGTTACAATTTGTGTTCGCACTTAAAAGAAACATTAGCCCAGGAGCGCGCGGATTCGCGGAGGATGAGGAGGCCTGCCAGGTTATACCTACTCTTGACTCTCGGTGACTCGCGCTCGCGACTCTTCCGAGAGCTACTCGAGCACGTGTGTGGTCGACGACAATCAAGTACATATATGTATATAGTATATATGTATATTGGTATATATGTATAATATGTATATATATTTATATGTATATCCGCATCCCCTCGCGATTCCGGCCTGCTCTCACGGGCCAGAATGCTTTTTCACCGTATCTCCGATCGTTTGTTACCGATTCGATTGGTCCTCGCGCATTTTCTCTCCTTCTCTCACTCTATTGAAGCAAAATAGCGTCTCTCAGCCACGCCGGGACTTCCCCTCCTTATTTATAATTGCCCGGATAAGAATCGAGAGAGCTTCCATCCACTCTGAAAATTTCTGAGATGTGGTTGGGTTAAAAGTTTCTTGAAAAATTCAGTTTTCTTCGATTTCTTGTGAATTATTCAGTTCTGCATAAAATTAATTTTTTTTAAATTTAACAAATTTAATTAATTATAGGGTAGGGGGGCGAAATGGGATACCCCAAAAATTTGGTGAAAATTTACAATATTTCACATTTTGATAAAATTTCATATCAAATAGTCTTTTATTTGCTAAGAACATTATATCTGGTGATTTAAAAACACATTTAAACAAAAATTAAAATGAAAAATCAATTAACGTAGCAGATCGAAAAAGAACATTTTCTTTGGTAATGAAACACATTTAAACAAAAATTAAAATAAATCATGAATTAATTATACTTGAAATAAGACGTCATAGCTAATAATAACTTAACAAATTATTAAAAAAAAAATTTCGTACTTTTTGGAGAGGTACCTACCCTATTTTAACCGCTAAAAAAATTGTTTTTCTCATGAAAATTTTATTTCAGCTGGAAATTTCATTTCTTTCCTTTAATTGTGATTAAAAAAGAAAAGATTCAGCATATTTTAACCCTTGGAATTGGAAATTTTTCTTAAGTACCCCATTTTGCCCCCACCCACCCTAGTTGATAAATATTCCAATTTTTTTTTCAATATTTATCTTGATAAAATTTTACTCACTTAATTTTTTTAATTTAAAAAAAATTCTCTAGTTAAGAAATATGAGTTAAGAAACAAATGAGCGAAAAATGTTGCTCTTTGTACAAATGAATTAATTTTTCCATAACAAAAGGGGATTAAGATTGTGTACAATCGACGTTTAGAAATAATAGACGAATCATCGAAGCGGCAAGGGACCGCGAGTGGGAAGATCATTAACGATGGACGAGGATTTTCATCGTGTATGTACAAACTTCGATCGAAGCTCGCGGTGTTGTAAGCTGCGACCGTAGCCAGCCCGAGCGATCTGATGAAACGTACTACGTGGCAAAAGTACACCGTGCGCTGTGGAGCTAAGCAAAAAGCGTAGGCAGATAATACCCTTGTAAACGAACGACAGTTCGACCGATATTTACGCTCGTAAGTAGTCCCCGTGTACCAGAACCTCCATTTTTTCGAAATTTTTTTTTTTTTTTTTTTTTTTTCAAATCAGTCAGTGTAGCCCAAGATAAGAGCTTGTACAAAATCAGTACTCGCGTTCTTTATGAATGAATGCCACGGAGAGCCCTGCGAAATATTTTACAAAGGCGTATTACCAACATATTTCGTCAAAAAATTCAATTTTTTTCCCTTCGTCCTGCCTTCTCGCTCTTCTGGACTGTCTACAATTATTGCAGTAGATCCACCCACGATTTCGTATTTACTTAGGCATTGCTCTCGCGGACAAGAGAATTTTTTAAAATTTTTTTTATTTTTTATTTTCGTCCCGTCTCTATTCCTTTCAAATTGCTAACGCCTTCGTACTCTCTTTCATAAATTGTGTCCTGTATCTGTTAGACATGGGAGAGCAAGCGCTTTGGATTAAAAACATGCTCGATTATCTCGACGATTATTCAGAGAGAGAGAGGGACGTTTATCGATCTCGAATTTATTGAAAATTTTTCAAAAGGATTTTTAATTCATTTGCAAATATCGATTTTTTTAGGAGGACAATGATCCCTGGAAAGTGATACATCGCAATTTTTTCATTTTTTTTTCTCACTACAGAGCGAAATATGATCCGGAGGTGGACCGTCACGGAGACATGTTTATCTCCACGCCGCTCCCAAAATTCAATGAGAAAAAAAAACGTAGTCTTGATTAATAGCGAAATTATTCCAGCGAGTTGAATTTTTTCGAATATAAAACGAAAGCTGTAGAAAAAAATAGTCGGCTATTTGCATGCCCCTGGCATTATTTTTGTGCCCTACTAATATTTTTTTTTGCTCCTCCTTCCAATATCCGCAGTTCGTCCGTAGAATGTGGTCGTGTAAAAAGAAGACACGGGATTATCGCTCGATTTATATTCTCACTCTCCGAATGTTTCGATCATTATAAAAAGAATTTACGAAGGTCTTTTCGTGCCTGAGGGCTTTTCGGATTAAGATTTCGCGTTTTTGGCCAATTTGTCCCAAATTTCACCTCCCGTAAGACGAAAAAAAAAAATTACGGGGATTGTCAAAGAGTCGCGTTCGAGAAACGCAGAGCGCACGTTGGATTTTCTTGGAAATAAAGTTTATTAACGAACTGACTCGTTCCGAGAGACTCCTCGATCGGTAAGATCAAGTGACGGAATAAAAAAAATTACATTAAAGATGGAGAGAAAAAGAGAAGGGCTTCTCGCCCTTTCCGCGTGATACGCGATCGGACTGCGTTCGTACAAACGATCCATTTGTACGAAGATCTATGGAACCGCTACTAGTTTTTCTCGGTCACGTCGGCCTCGATTCTGACGCCGATTCCTCTTCGCCTCCTTCCGATCGCTTGCCATTTCTCATTGGGATCTGCCGACTCGCCTCACGGCAAGAAATCGAAACAGCGCTTTTATCAATTAATATTTCAAAAATTGAAAATTTTATCGAAATATTTTTTTTTTTCGTAATTGGGAATAATTTTTCACCGTTTGGCATTTTTTATCGAGATTCATCGATTCGGTGTCTGGCAGAAAATTAAATCGCGCTTTTTATCAATTAATTTTGAATAAATTGAAAAATCGTTACCTAAATTTATTCTGTATTTTGAAAATTCAGCGATTTTTTATTTTGCAATTATTTTGATCAT
This sequence comes from Cremastinae sp. B BG-2022a, assembly GCA_030522605.1. Classification (NCBI taxonomy): domain Eukaryota; kingdom Metazoa; phylum Arthropoda; class Insecta; order Hymenoptera; family Ichneumonidae; species Cremastinae sp. B BG-2022a. The sequence goes on along the minus strand of JAPYYX010002245.1, from coordinate 12,568 downwards.
AATTAAAAAATTATCATCTAAATATTTTTCTCGTACTTCGGAATGATAAATTTTTCATTTCTCTTCAGCGATAATTTTCTAGATTACAATATTTCGATCGTTTCACCCGCAAGAAATCGAAACAGCGCTTTTATCAATTAATATTTCAAAAATTGAAAATTTTATCGAAATATTTTTTTTTCGTAATTGGGAATAATTTTTCACTGTATGGCATTTTTTATCGAGATTCACCGATTCGGTGTCTGGCAGAAAATTAAATCGCGCTTTTTATCAATTAATTTTGAATAAATTAAAAAATCGTTAGGTACCTAAATTTATTCTATATTTTGAAAATTCAGCGATTTTTTATTTTGCAATTATTTTGATCATAATTAAAAAATTATCATCTAAATATTTTTCTCGTACTTCGGATAATTTTTCATTTCTCTTCAGCGATGATTTTCTAGATTACAATATTTCGATCGTTTCACCCGTGACGACACAGCATAGAATTTATCCTCGCTACCGGTGTCTTTGGACTTGTTTATCGTGCTATAAATTGCGATTATTGCACACGGTGATCGGAATGGAGAAAAATAAAGTACGCGGCTCCGGTGGCCAAGTGCGGTGTAAATGTCAACTCCCTTGACACTCGTTTACTCGACTTTTTAAATCGTCTCAAATAACGAACAAAAATGTCGAAACGAAAAAAGATTGAAAAATCCAGGAAAATGTTGCACATTCGAGATTTTAACGTACTCTGAATTAATCCAGAAGGTGAGTAGCTTTTAGAGTCGAGAATATGGCTAGGATCGAGAGGAAGAATTTTTTAAGCGATCGAGGGGTAATCTCGAGGGTTTATGGCTCGGCATAGGAGGCGAGGTGTCAAAAGCGTTTTAGTTATCTTCCGACCGGAAGATAATTCGCCTGCCGATGAGAGCGGGCTCTCTTCTTCCCGAGTATATATACGAGGCTAAAAACTCTACCGACACTCCCGTATATTTATTCTACAATATTACAGTATTTGTATCTACCGTTGGCTCCATTCACGATTTTTTTTCATTTTTATTATTTATTTATTTTTCTGATAAAATGAAATAAAAATATTTTTTTTAATTTCGCTGCTACTTTCTCATGGCAGAATACATTTGCTTTTTTTAGCCGGGACGTTACAATAGATAAAACGTAATACAATGAAGCGTATGCTCGTTCACGTAACGCCAGTACCGATATGCGAAATTCTGAGTTGGCTCAACGAGAGTCAGTGAATCTCTCGGCGATCTTGGAGGAGCGTGGGGATATTTCGCATGCGGGAAAAGATGTAGGCTGGCCACGAACAGATGAGATCTCCTCCACTATTTTCTTCTATCTATTTTATTTATGCAGTACCCGACGTCTCTGCAATTGGATAAAATCGTATTCCTATTTCTCGGTGAATCAGTGAAAAGTCTCTCCATTCCAAGTAGGCGTCATTGTCTCCGCTCCACCTGCGTCGAAATATTAAAATGCTCTCGAATATGATCATTCGATTAATTTTTAATTTTCAGAATATAATCGTTTTTGCTCGGGATTATCATAAAAATTATCTGAAGTTTAAACTTTTTTTCCAACCGTGAGACTTCAATCGAACTTATCGTGAGAAAAGCAATCAAGAAATTTTTTAAATATAAATTTAACTAAATATGAATTTAACAAAACCTCAATGATTTTAAATAGATAAATTTAATTGCAAAAATATGCATTGACAGTTTCGACATTTTGTAATCACAAATAATAATTAAATTTTGAACAAATATTTAGTCAATTTTTAGGTGGATTTAGTTGTAAAATAATTAATGTCAATAGGGACTGTTTTCATTTTTTTATGGAACACAGAAGAAAATAACAGACGCGAAACAAATTCCGAGTCGGTAAATGGGAGAAGGAAGAGTTGGCCGGCAATAGCATAATCCTGAATTCGCAATATAATCCACGTGGGGTTACGTTATATAGCGGAGTAGCAGGAGCAGACAACGGTTGGCCTCATCCGATTTGCATCTGGCGCTTGTTAGCCGACCTGAAGAGTGCGCGCCGACGAGGACTCGCATAGCCCTGACTACTGCTCTATCCTATAATGTAATTTTCCTCCGTAAGCTATATGAAAAATCGATCTAACCTTTTTATCTCTTCTTTCTCTCCTTTATACCAGATTCCTCGGTCCCGCGGTGCTCTCTCGCTGCTCCTTTGCAACGTCTTTGCCGAGCAAGAATCACTGTTCCACTGTTAAGTTCTCGCTACGTTTCTCTCGTGATTCTCTTTTACTTACGCGCCGCGCGCAAGAGCCAGGATAGCCATCTGCCTTTGCGAGCGAGCGAGCGAACTCGCTACAAAAGTTACGACACGTATCAGCTCGGAGGGAAACTGTTACAGGCATGAGAGACGGCCAAGCGGCCGGAAAAAAGGGTAGACCTCGTGCTGTGTCGGTGGATACGTGATTCTAGAAATGACGACAACACGGCCAAACGGTACTCCACTATTACCAGATACAATTATATTCACGCTTCTTTTATCCTCACTGTTGGGTGTTCTTTATCATTTTACGTTTATTTATCCAAAATCCAACCAACCAGAGACTCAACGGACTCGTGAATGGATCTTTATTGATCGAGCCTGTCCAGCTCTATCGTGTGAAAACAAATGTTCGACACCGGCTTTTCCTCTTGGGGTTCCATCCGAGATCAATGACTGTGTAAATGGAATGAAGTAACCGCTGTCGCATTAACCATTTGTCAAAAGGATATCCCATTACCTTGCTTCTCCTTCCCTATCTTTTTTCCGAGTGTATTTTCTTGTCTCGAAAAATGTCTTAACTTAATTGTGGGATTCAGTTTGGGTTGAGATACGATCTAGAGATTGGCCGAAACGTTTAAGATTGATTTTGAGCTATTTTCTTCCTGATGGCATCTCATTTGTTCGGTTTGGAAAACTTTGCGACGCCCGTTCTTGGATCAAGCGTGCAATTATCAGCAGAGTCATGTAAGTACCAGTTGACACAATCCTGTCGTTGCTGGAGTAAGAAATATTACACGGTGACGATGTGAATTAGAGAACAAAACAGTTTATGTAATGAAATGTTCTGGATTTCTACGACACGCGAGTCGCAACGAATACGGACTCCATAGTCGAGATTTGTACGCACTTGCGCCAACATACACCTTTTTTGTAACTATTAAGATACTTAGAAATTTTGCATTACCATTAAAACAGTGCCCTTATGTGTCAAATTGATTATCGACGTTGAAGATGGATGTGAGTGTTAGATTTGATCGATAGGAACCTAGATTGTATCCTTAGATAGCTACAATTCCATTTAATTTAACGTATTTTATTGTTTAAACAAAAAAGGGTTTAATTGTTAAACGTTTGGTGCCATAAGGTTATCGATGAAGCAGAAGGATCATTACAATGGCCAGATTATGTAATCCTCGGTGCGGTCTTGTCAATTTCTGCATTAATCGGAGTCTATTACCGGTTCAGTGGTGGAAGGCAGAAAACGGCTGAGGTATGAACAAACAGACCATAATGGTGGATGGATTTCTGAACATAAGCAATAATTAAACTGATGCGCAGGAATATTTTTCTGCGGATCGATCGATGAGCGTCCCATTACTGGCGATAGCCTTAATGGTCGCATTCATGTCAGCAATCGCAATGCTTGGTATCAGTGGTGAAGTTTACATCTACGGAGCCGAATTTACGGTTGTCAACATTGGATTTTCATTAGGTACTCCAATTGCTGCCTATTTCTACCTACCAGTATTTTTCAATTTGCAGACAATGAGCATTTACGAGGTAATACTTCAAATTCATTTAAAGCATATCATTGGAATGCCATTTTAGCCATCAATTTGTGTGTAGTATTTGCAGAAACGTTTTGGAATGACTGCACGATTGGTAGCCAGTCTGACGAATTTCATGCAAATGATACTCTACACTGGAGTGGTCCTCTATGCGCCGGCACTCGCATTGGAAGCAACGACAGGATTGTCTAGCATGATCAGCGTTCTGGTTATTGGTCTGATTTGCACTTTTTACTCCAGTATCGGAGGAATGAAAGCTGTATTGGCAACAGACGTATTCCAAGGTTTCTTGATGTTCGCTTCCTTATTCTGCGTTCTTGGTGTTGCCTGGTATGACATTGATGGTGGGATCGCTGAAATTTGGCAAAAATCTGGAGAAGGAGGTCGTCTGCATTTTTTCACGTGAGTCGTAATTGTAGTTTTGGGATTGTAACAAATGAATTGATAACCAAATGAGTTGATCAATTGTCTGCTTTTTTGATAGGTTCGATCCTGACCCCAGGGTCAGACACACAGTCTGGGGAATGCTCATCGGCGGTGCCTTTTTCTTCTTGTCCAATTTTGCTGTCAATCAAATAGCCATCCAGCGTCTTTTATCGGCCAAGTTAGTCGTTGAATATCCTAAAGTAATTATGAAATTTAATCTGAACGATGACGTTTTCTGTTGCAGGTCATTAGCATCAGCTCAAATGGCTCTTTTCTTGAATGGACCAATTACAGTTGCAATGGCCCTGGTCACCACACTCGCAGGACTTGCTCTATATGTTTGGTTCCTAGATTGCGATCCAGTCGCTTCAGGCCAAGTTTACTCTTTCGACCAAACTATGCCATATTTTGCGAAAATCCGTATGTCAAAAATTCCAGGACTATCGGGATTCTTCATCGCAGGTGTCTTCAGTGCTTCTCTCAGCACTGTTTCCGCCATGATCAATTCTCTGGCAGCAGTTGCAGTCGCCGATTACATAAAACCTTTATATAGCAAATTCGGCCAGGAACTTTCGGATTCAACAGCTTCCTTGCTTGGAAAAGTGTTTGGTGCTTCCAACGGACTATTAATCCTCGCGGTTGCTTATTTGGCTTCTCAGCTTGGTAGCATAATGCAACTTGCTTTAGCAATAAACGGCGCGATGGGTGGTCCGATCCTCGGGCTCTTTAGTCTTGGCATATTTGTTGAGTCTGCTAATGAGTTTGGGTCGGTCATTGGAATTCTCTTGAGTCTTGCTTTCTCATTATACGTCGTATTTGGATCACCAAAGCCACCAGTTCCTGAGCTACCGGTGTCGATTTCTAATTGTTCCAATTCTACTATTGTTGACACCACTCTTTACGATGCTCGCTTAGAAGCTATCAGGTAAGTACTCTATAAATTGTTAGTATTCATCAATCACTATATGGAATTTGATACCTAAATAATACATTAAACCTGAAACGTTGATAAACATCGACTGTTGCCATATGTGAAACATACATTTGCAACATTTGATTCTTGAACCTCTTGATATTGCAGAGCTGCTCAGGATCTGGATTACAACTATCTCTACAGCATTTCTTACATGTGGTACACACCCTTGGGAATGGTGACGACGATGCTCTTTGGATACATCGCGAGCGTTGCGCTTCGTTGCATGGGAAAACGACCGGACGTGGAGCCAGACCCGGATCTCTTCACCCCGATTCTAGCTTCTTACATGAGAAGACGCCAAGCCAGTGCTTTGAAATCGAGTACCAGCCAAGATTTTGTCTTGACAACCAAGTGAATCGTTTTTGTAAGGCGATTAGTCGATAATCATCCTATTAATAAAGTAAAATCAATAATGAGAAAAAGATGGAAAAAATTGAGTCTATTGGTAGGCAAAAGTAGGAAGAGTCTTATAAGGAGAAGACATTCGAAGCGGCTGAAAGGATCCAGTATCTTTTGAAGAATCTCAAGAACGGCGCTGACCTTTCTGGTCGTTTCGGGATCACGTTTGAGTGCTCTAAATTATATGGAGCGAGGCCAGGAGGCAGAGATGCCTCGTGCTCGATCCGCTGCGGTCTAGCCTTTATGCACTTGATGAATACCAGCGGACCTCTTGGGTTCCGAATAGTTCGCTATACTATATACTTACGGAGGTCTCGTCGTGTCCCCCAAACAGCAGGTTGAAAGTCCAAGTGAGAAAAACACGTTACGACACCGAGACTTTTGCAGGTCAAGTATTCATCGGGCAAACTTTGGTAGATAATTTTGCAAAATTTGAGTTTTCTTTCCCGTTACGTCGCTTCTCACGATGAAGATTTTTCTTTGGAAATTGATCGATCAATGCTCTGACCCGTATTTTCTCGATAACGCGTTCAGGTGGCTCAATTTATTTCTTTCCACCGCGACCAATTTATACTTCGAGTGTTCCGATGGCGAGCGGGATAGGGATAAATTAATCGAAAGCAATAAGAGAACGGAATGAAGTCAGAGGTATATAAAATCGTTCAAGTCTCACGGTTCTCGGGCTCGCAACAAATAACGACGACGACATGAAAAACGATCGAGGCGACAAGAGAGTGCCGTCGGGGACCGAAATAAAAGAGGCCCAACTATATCGTCTAGATCGAGAAGTGACAAGGGAGCTAATGACTGCGGGGATCCTAAAACTCGGAGGATCGTTAGATAGAAACGAAAGAATACGAACCGCCAGGAATTCTCGAATCTCCATACGCAGAGGGACCGATCTTCTACGATTTCTCCCAGCCAACTTTCGTTCTCTCTCGAATTCCCGTACCGTCGAGGCTTTTTGTCATTGCCCGAACGAGCCCGGAGCAGCGAGAAGAATAATCTAGTGGATCGGGAGATATCGGGACAGAGACATTTTTTTCTACTGCTTCGAGATCGTTTATTTTTCTATCCCACGAGAGCTTTCTCTATTTTTTCATTTCTCGAGGAAAAAAATGGTCTCGATTGCACGGAGATCCAGAATGGAATGTCCGAACTCCGATAAATCTGTCATCAAAGTTTCATTTCCGGATCTCTGCCAATCTCGTCGAGCAGTTTCCATATCTCTCGTTTAGTCTCGTCGTTTCGAAAGCCCTCGCGCGATCTTCTCCGGCTTCTGGAAGCGAGAATAGTATATCCGCGGGATTGTGTGTACCGGGAATACCGAGAGGGTATTCTCGTGCGAAGAAAACACGAGAAGATAGAGCAGTCCGAGCGCACATATTGTCCATTCGTTCTGGACTGTAAGGAAATCGTGAACGTGGCTCCCGTAAGAGAGAGAGAGAGAGAGAGCGAAGGCTCTCGGGGACGACGTTTCACCAGGAGTTACGACGAGTCCCTTGTCATAAAGATCAAAGCCAAGGCTTCCTCGATTATCCTCGCTCGATTCTACCATTTTTTTTCCATTTTCGTTCCCGAGCGAGGCACGAGCTCCCTTTACAGTATCCTCTTTCCTTCAATCACATTCGCCATTGACGATAAACTTCAGGATTGAATTTTCCCATTCCTGAAAATTATTTTTCGATTAATATAGATTTCTCTTTCCCGTTTTTTTTTTCGACGTTATGATTTTTCGATACGGGTTTTATTGTCGCGTTTGGAACGGAGAACACCGTAACGGGGAACACGAGGAGGCATTCCTACAGCCCGCGATGAAGAGACAATCCCCTAGCGGAGACGACGACACGACGAAGGAGGCGAGTCAAACGAGGATCTCGTTCCTTTATAGCCGCTACTCGCGCTACCGGAGCGAGTGACCCAACGGGCTCGTGAGACTCGTGACCCAACAGCGCGCCGTACATACCGATTCTTCCTTCATGCTCTCACGATCGATACGTCTCTCTCCCTCTCGCTCGATCTCTCTGTCGTCATCCTCCTGTCGGACGATAAAAACCGTATCGTTTCTGTAAACAAGCTCGCTCGCAACGAGCCTTCCCAAAATAAAAAAGAAAATCGGCAAGAGATCGGTAAGAAATCGGCAAGAAATCGGCAAAAAATCGGTAAGAAATCGGCAAAAAAAGAAGTAGAATAAAAAATCAAGTCTACTCTAGTCATTCTGTGCTATTAACGTGCCTTTTTCTTGAATGATAAACACCGAATCGTTTCCATAAACAAACTCTCACCAAGTTTTTTCGCGAAAAAAGAAAATCGGTACTCGAGGATTAAAAAAGTCAAGAAAAAATAATTACTGTTAGAAAACAAAATGAGAAACGAAAATAGCGATCTTTACCGGTAATCGGTGACGGTAAAGTGCGTGTCTCTGTCCGTAGGAGCCTCGGTAACGAGGCTGCGGGATTACAGCTGGCGAGGAGAGTTTGTCCGGTGCGATCACCGGGACTAACGACTCCGAGGGGGCCTTAACGAAGGCGATACGAGAACGAAAGTTCTCTAACGCTTTCCCTGGAGTTATCGCGCGTCTGGCCGGATTCGCGTCGTCATCGCGTCGTATCCTCGGCGTCGTTTCGAAGACAAAATCGTTCATGCGCCCAGCGGAGATCTCTCGTCTCGTTTGAAAAAAATAAAATAAAAAAAAATAAAAAGTGAAAATTAAAAATGCGAAGCCGGGGAGCGCGTTGTTTATGCGCGAGGCAGTTACGTCCCCTGACAACTCGGCAACGAGATTCTTACGAGGATGATCACCCGTGAAGATGGGAGCGAGGAGAGCGAGTGAGCGAACGAGTCTCGCAATTATACTTCACTGCCTTAGCTCTCGAACTTCGTCCGAGCGGTAAACGTTTCGATTACAATGATTTCGAAGGCACCGAACGTCGCGACACACACCGTGTAATTACAAATGAGCGAACGCCTGTAACAGCTCGCGGATAACTTACCATCGTGAATCTTATTTTCCATAAACGGTCCTCTCAAGCGCCATTTACTCGAACGCCCGTGTGCGTGACTACGGGACAAATATTCACCCTGGCTATACATCATTCTCGAATATGTCGCTCCACTTTCTCTTCATCTTCAATGCTTTTCCTCTCTTTATCTACCTGTGAGAAAAAATACGAAGCTCGAGCCAAAGGTGAACGCTATTTTTTTTTTTGAATTTCATATTTTTCTTAGAGAGAGAGAGAGGGAAGTGATCGAGTGAGGATTCCTCGGATCGGAGGTCGCCGAGTCGGAAGTCGTCGCGCTCGAGTGAAGCCGGTAATAATAATCGACGTCGGCCGAGGGAAAACTGAGGGAGCGAGGAGGAGAGAGCGATAGAGTCCCGCGGAGAAATTCCACGGCGAGAGAAATGGATAAAGAGTGCACGAGATATAGGCGAGGGAGTAAAGGAGACTGAGAAAAGATGGCGAAAATATATACGCGGAGGAGATGGAGATGGAGGGAGAGAGAAAAAAGATAGGATCGTTGGTATATCGTGGCCAAGAAACACGCACGCGTTCTCTCGTATCTCCATTCTCGGAGCTCTCGCGAGAAATTCTTGGATTAATCTTTCAGGATCCTCCTGACTGCGTGAGCGCATCGTTCTCAGCGCTCAACGTGATCGTGAGCGCGCACCGAATAAACTCGCGCACACCGAGGAGGGAAAAAAAACCATAAGGATACGTGTAGGAAGAGAAATAATAATGAGAGGAGAATAAGAGAGAACACTCTCGCGAGGATCTCCCGAAAGGACTAGAAAATAAAACAGATCGAAAATTATTTTCTATCATAATGAATAATCAGCATAATTTCATCGGAGGTTAATGCACCCATTATTAGCCTCCTTTTTCTCTTTATTTCCTTCTTTATCGGGATCGAGATATCTCGGCGCGTGTATGCAAATGTCAAACTTAAAAATCGATTTTTTCCAGGTCATTTCGGTTCCAGACTGGAATTAAATTCTTTCTCGTTTTATCCGTAAAAATGAGAGAATTTTTGAAAGTCGAGTTTTATCGTAAATAATTTGAAAATAATGCGCACAACGAAGTTTTTTTTCCCACGGTCGAAATCAACAATTGTTGCTAATCGAAGATTTAGACAATCGAGATAAAACGATTCGTCCGGATTTACCGTTACTCAATGTTGCTCGAAAGACGTTTTTCCCGAGATTCGTGGCTATTGGGAAATTATGTGAAGACTCGGTTAGATAGGAGCTGACATTCCTCCCGGCCCGAGGCGGCAAACGAGATGGAGATTCGGAAAATACAGATTAGAATAAGTGCGTGTAAATAAAAAATGAGAAAACACGAAAATAAATAAAAAAAAGTCACAGTGCGATACGAAGTAAGAACAAACTTGGCTCGAATTCTATGGACGGCCATCAAGAACCGAAATCAGAGAATCCAAGTTTTATATTTTATTCCCGAGGTGCGCGCACACGCACACGACGAGAGCGCGGAGTACACACCGAGGGACGGACATCGATACACGCACGCCGGTTTATTTTATCGCTCGTAAATAACGTCCATAATCCACCGATAGAAGTCTGAAAGCTCGTCTGATCGTAAAATGCTATAATTAAGAATCTCCACTCGTCGCGATCAGGAGGAAGACTCGCGACGATCACCGAGACGATGAGAAGACGCGCTCTGCGGAGAGATTTCCAAGCCTCCTGCGTCTATGTATTTATTATCGCTCATAGAATATCGCGCGCTCGAACGATAACGCTTCCAATCGCTAATTTTCTCTCCGAGATTTTCGGATTGAGATTTTTTTATCAATTTTTTTTTTTTTTGGTTTTTTTACAATTGAGTATTTCAATCATTTTTCCAAATTCCTCGTACCGGGTATATCTCTCGGGGGAAAAAATAATGTGGGCGCTGAGAGCACATTAGGAAAGATGAAGAGCTCTTAAGATAATTCGACGATATAGACGGAGAGAGCGTTCCTCGTCTCCGCTTCATTTCGAAGTCAATTGAAAACTAGTCTTTCCGACTGGGAGAGAGAGAGTTCCGGGTGGATATCGATCGAAGGTCCAATGACATAATTTCTCTTCTTTTTTTTCTCACGGTTTCTTACACCGAATTCCAATTCTATTTTTTATCCTGAGATAATTGAGAAGGGTGAAAAAGGTTAATATACTTTGAGGAAATGGCGCTGATTTCTGGAGCACGAGAGTTGTATATGAATTGGAGATGATGTTGATGAGTGCGAGAGAGACTGATGAGAAATTGATCCACGGTTTTTTCCGACATTTTCAATATTTTGGAAAAAATAAGAGTTACACGTTATTCTTTGTTAGTAAATGAACAACGTGTAACTTCTTTTTGTTCCTTGAAATTTATTTTTTTACCGAGAAAAGCGTGCAGCGAGATTTTTACAAAGCGAATTCACATTTTTTTTCGAAACGCTAAATATTTTGGAAAAAATGAAAATTACACGTTATTCTTGTTGAAAAGAGAATAATGTAACTCTTTTTTTCTTTGAAAATTACATTTTCGAAGAGCGTGCAGTAAGATTTTTAACGATCAATCCGTTAATGAAGTGAATTCCAATTTCAGATTCTAAATTTCTCATCACACTCACATTTCTCCGACATGTTGAATATTTTGGAAAAAATAAGAGTTACACGTTATTTTTTGTTAGTAGAAGAACCACGTGTAACTTCTTTGTTCCTTAACAAATTATTTTTTTACCGAGAAAAGCGTGCAGCGAGATTTTTACAAAGCGAATTCACATTTTTCTTCGAAATGCTAAATAATTTTGGAAACAATAAAAGGTACACGTTATTCTTTGTTGAAAGAATAACGTGTATCTCTTTTTTCTTTGGAAATTACGTTTTCGACGAGAAAAGCGTGCAGCAAGAATTTTAACGATCAATCACGTTAATGAAGTGAATTCCCAATTTAGATTTTAAATTTCTCATCACATTTACATTTCTTCGACATGTTGAATATTTTGGAAAAAATAAGAGTCACACTTTATTTTTTGTTAGTAGAAGAACAACGTGTAACTTTTTGTACCTTGAAAAAAATTTTTTTACCGAGAAAAGCTTGCAACGAGATTTTTAGAAAACGGATTCACATTTTTTTTTCGAATCGCTAAATATTTTTGAAAAAAATAAAAAAAGAGAGTAACATGAAACAATTTTTTTCTTTAAAAATTACATTTTCGACGAGAAAAGCGTGCAGCAAGATTTTTAACGATCAATCACGTTAATGAAGTGAATTCCAATTTCAGATTCTAAATTTCTCATCACATTCATCGTGTCGACGAGAATTCAAAAGGGTGTGAAGGGTTGTTATAATTAAGGAAATAGTTTTGATTTCCAGAGCACGCGAGCACCGAAAAAATCGCAATTCGATCGTGCTGGCTGTCTGAGCTTGATGAAGCGAGGATCACGAGACCGGTAGCATTGGATCAGCCGCGAGAAATCCTTGGAGGAGCGCAACGAGAAGGAGAGAGAGAATGAAGACTGATTTACTCCCCTGGCTGTCTAAGTTATAGTACGTGCTCTTCTCGCCAGACACGTTCCTTGCCTTCTGCACAGGTTAATTGCGCAAATTAAGCACTTCGTCATCTTGCCCAATTTGTCATTTAACAACTCCTCGAATCGTAAGTATTCCTCTCGTACTCGCTTGTCACGTACCCCGTCACTGAATTACGAATGTTCCGTCCCAAATTTTACAAATTTCGGAAAATCTGAGTGTCCACCGTTCCATTATTTTTAATGATAAATAAAAAAAATTTATTTGGTGTCTGGTGTCTTTTATTCGACTTATACATGAACGCAATAAAGTTAAAAATTTTTAATTTTAACTTTAAGGGGGTTGATCAAACATCGATGATATTAGACAAAAATCTGAATTTAAAATATGTTATAATTCAGATGAAACTGGATATATTAGAACAAAAA
>JAPYYX010002244.1:0-17398 GCA_030522605.1 Cremastinae sp. B BG-2022a | reverse complement strand
TTTTACAACATATTTTCTACTACAGCTTGGAGTATAATCCCGTAAATGTACTTGCCTCATTTTTTTACAGCATATATGCTGTTTTTTTGTAGATTTAATATTGTCCATATTAATATGTTACTTTTTTGTCGTATCCACGTTACTAAATTGACAGATTTGAGTACGAAAATCTCTAAAAAGGCATTTTGCAAGATAAAAATAAAAAATGTGGCATTTTTCTCAATTTCTTAATTTTTTTTCACAATTTGTATAATCTTGCTTGATGGTATGTTTCGTTAAAAACGTTAACTGAAGTGGAATGTATTCCTCGATACTGTTTGATACATATTGATTCCACTAGTAAAAACCCATAGCATATATTTTGCAAGAAAAAAGATGTGTCATTTTTCTAAATTTTGCTCAATTTGTTTCACAATTTGTGATCTTGCTTGACGACATGTTTCGATAAAAACGTTACTGAATTGAAATTTATTCGTCGATACTGTTTGATACATATTGATTCGACAAGTCCATACCCATAGCATGTTGAGTTTGATACATGACTCTCGTTTTCGGATAATAAAACGCGTGACACGATGCGTGAGTTGTTAATTGGCCTTTCGGATGCACGCACGTTTCGCCAAACTTTTTCCCAATTTTTCTTCACACGCGATTCGTTCCGAGAAATGAGGAAAAAGTGTGTATAATTTTTACAGCTCACTCGACCGGAATCTCGATCGAGCGATCGTGGAAATTTTGATTTTCACGATTTTTCCTCGAGTGAAAAATTGTTCTCGGTGGTTTCTCGTTCTTCAACGCAATTCAAAATGTCAGATATTTTATTATGATATAAAATATTTGACGCAAAATGCGATATGAGAGAAAAAATTGAGAAAAAAATGAGCTTTCTCGATTTCTATCTATTTCCATAATTTCCTCTTAGCTGATAATTCAGAGCGGCGTTGCCCTCGGGAGGTCTGGCGGCCTTAACGAGCGAAATATCTGTACGGGACGCGCAATATATACTCAGAAAATATCCGATGTAAGGAGTATGGTAAAAGAGGAAATTTCTCGCTCGCTCGTGAGCGAGAGCTCACTTTTGCCCGCATTTCTCTCGCGGCGACTCCTTTCCTTCATCTTTCTCATTTATACGGAACTCTCCTATCTCTGCATTCAACCTCGCTGTGCATGGAAATATTCAAATGAATTTCTAATCTCCGGCAACTCAGACTCACTCTCGTTGCGCCCGGAACGGGAGCACAACCGCGTGAAAGTAGATAGCAGGCCCAGGTACATTATACCCTAATATACACCCACACCCGACTCTCGCTCCTCTTATATTCGCGGTTAAAGGGTTACGCTCCGTATTTTCCAATTTCGAAGCTGTACATAGAGAAAAAAAAATAAACCTCCAACAATTTTTCACCACTCCATTTTTTTATGACACTTTCAACGCTCATATTATTAAAATTTTCATTACCAAAAAAAGTGTAAAAAATATAAAAATGAAAAAACTTTTTTCTTGTATTTTGAAAAAGATTCGATATGGAAATAGTTTCCACAATTTCAATAAAAAATAGATGAAAATCGGTGAAGAAAGCAATTTTACATACGCAGATTACTCGGGAGACGAATGAGAGCCGGAATGAAATTGGAAATAATGGAAAAGAGCGATAAAAGAGAAAGAAAGAGGACATTTCGAGGGATGGAAAAATCGAGATCTGGGATTGACGGGTTCTCGCACGTGGGGGTGATTCGTTCTCGTTTTCCTCTCTTTTCTCGCACGCTTAAAGGATTCGCGCGCGTACGATTCCGCGGACGAGAGTGTCGTGTCTTAAAAGCTGAGCTGATCGAGGTTTTGCGGGCGATGAGAGCATCAGGAACGCGGGAGAGAGAAAGAAGAGAGACGATTCCATCCACCGCGGGGGACAATTATTTAAGGGCTTGTCGCAGCGTGAAACGAGAAAAACAGAGAGACGAAAGAGAGAGAGAGAGAGAGAAAAGGATCGCTTCTCGTTGTTTCCGTTGTATTGCTCGCGCTAAGCCCGAGAGTCCGGGAAGAGCTCTTAATTGCAGCCTGTCACTACCAAACGCTCGACAAATTTTCGCCCATATAACGCGAAATCATTCGATAAATCCGCACTTACTCTTTTCTCCCAAAACCAACTCTGGTAACAATTTTCTATAATAATTACCTATCACTTACTTTCCCGCAACAAAAACATAAATCTAAAAATAATAAAAAGAGGATATGAGGAAAGCTCCAGTATATTTTATTTCATTTTTATTTCAGATGCTCAAACTCTCAACCGCAAATTTCCATAACATCCGACTTCCGTCCACACTCCTACTCTTTTATCACGATAAAAAGCGATAAAAAACCGCGAAAAGGGAGTCTCTCGCCGACACATTCTCCGTGCGGAAAATCGGTAAGTTTTATATATTGTAACGTTGAATAACGTACATTCGGGCATTATAAGCATTACGAAAATTTAGACTCTCTCGCTCTTAGGCCCTTTCTGTACTGTTTTTCCCCGTTCCCTCTCCACCTCACCCATCCCATCCTGCTCACTTTTTCTCCGGGCAGGAGGAAGCCGCCTGTTATTACCGCGTATATCATTCGCCCCGTGTTCTTTACCGCGCGCTCTCCGAGATAGCGATACGAACGCGTGCACGGAGGGTTGTAAATACGAAATTCTCCGGAGCTTATATATAGAAGACGCTTTAAGGGTGAGTTTTCAACCCTTGCGCGATTTTCTCTCTATTTTTCCCTTCCTCCATATCCTGCTTCTCCCTCCTTTCTCCCCGCAGAATTTCTCGTACGAGAAAACAAAACTATATCCGCGCTCCGTTCCGCTTATTTTTTTGCTCCGAATTCTCATACGCGAATCTGATAAATATATACGCCGTCTGGCCCGTTGTCTGATTCGTTACTGTTATTATCCTTCATTCTTTATTATCCCTCTTGTGGAATGAAAGCGGAGTGAGGGGACACGCGGGGATGGGAAAACGTAAAAAAAATTTATCTCCCATTTTTTCGGGCTCTTCGATCCATCTCAATTACTGAAAAATCAGGTGCGC
Organism: Cremastinae sp. B BG-2022a; assembly: GCA_030522605.1. NCBI lineage: Eukaryota > Metazoa > Arthropoda > Insecta > Hymenoptera > Ichneumonidae > Cremastinae sp. B BG-2022a. The sequence continues at coordinate 14,338 of JAPYYX010002244.1, read as the reverse complement.
CGCCATCAGTCCCAAGTGTTTTTTACTTACGGTTTGCACGAGGGATTGATAAGACGGGGGACACATTTTTTTCAGTCCTGTACCCGGGCTTGCACTCGTAATCTTTCGATCGAGGCTCATCTTGCCCTTTTGGCACCGATCTAACACACAGAACGCTCGTTTAAGATTATTACCACCTTCGCCTCGAGGCATCACCGGCTTTCCTTTTTTTCTCAATTCTCTCTCTCTTCTTCGTTTTCTCCCGAGCTTTATTTTTACACGCTGCGAGCGCGAAAGAAAAATCGTCGTTAGACAAATGGCACGTTTTATCTGCTATAACGTCTTTTTATTTGAGCTCCGATTACCAGCCCTTGTTCGCCCTTTTCCTTGTCTCTTTTCATCCCCTTACCCGGTACCGAGGTGCGATGAAACTCAGAGGAGCAAAAAAAAACGACAGCAATCCGTAAAGACACGAAGATCGAGGCAAAACGATGTCACGCGCCTTTTTTTCGAATTTTTCTTGCTTTTCCGTAATTCTCAACCCTCTCGTTTTCAGGATTTAAGTGTATGACTGACGACAGTACGAAAAGTAAAGAAAGTCGAAAGTTGCGATAAATCCTTCCTAACAAACACGAGTCTCCATATCGCTTACATTTTTTATAATTTTAACGTTTTTTTTTACTCTTATTTTAAAAAGTTTGGAAATATTAAACGACGAAATTTGCGCACACGCATATGCAACGGAGTGTTTGACTTATCAATTCGAAAGACAAACGAAGGAGAAACAATTAATTAATAATTAACGAGGAGGCGTGACGGATGAAAGAAGGAACGAGTATCGCGGCGCAGTCTCGAAGATTTCGGACCGCTCCGGGGGGCGAAAAAGGGGTGCAAACGAGTTGGAAGCGAGCAAAGAGAGAGTCCAGGAAGCGGTCTTCTCTCGAGCGGCGCAAGAAACTTTAAAGTTCGGAACTTTAGTTCCTCCAGCCCGGTTGTCGGCACCGTTAGCTTCTAATTAGCGGACAAACAGTTAGCCGCGGGATACAGAAACGAGCCAGCGAGGAAAATTCCTTCTGGCCGACGTTAGACTCGCCTGCACGCCACTTCCAACTCAGTCTCGTTTCTGCCTACATTCGCAAATAATTTTCACCCTGAAGAGAGCTCTTTCGTCTTCTTATTCTCAAAAAATTATATCGGTGAGAAAAAAATTATTTTTTAGTAATTTGTAATTAGAGAAAAGAATTTTTGTGTTTCAGAAACGAGAATAAATTGACTTAGGAACGTAAATAAATGTTAGTCATACTTTGAGAAGTAAAAAGTGTTTTCTCACTGTACAGACGAATTTTTTCGAAAGATTTTTTCCTTTTTTTTCATGCAGAATTTACGATCGTGTCCTGATTTTCTCGAACGCGCGCTTACAAAATAACGAGACATCGTAAGAGTATCGCTCTTCGAAACGATTTTCCGTGTCGCGGAAAAAATGTCGCATCAATCCTATCCAGCTCTTCGTTCCAGGAAAAAGGAAGACTAATTGTCGAGCATTTTTCATTGCCGATAAAGCGAGAGTGTCGGCTGCACGCGGAGATTTTTCGCTCCTCGAGGAATCCCCTTCCCAGTGAAAGTTGCACACATTTGTCTATCAAACGTTCGTGTCACGCATATGACGTAGAACACTACGGGATTTTCCATCGCGGCTTGCGAGATATTCCCCCGCGGGATTACGGGAAATCCGTTAAGCCCCGAACGAGTCTGATCACTCGCTGACTTTTCTACTTTCACGCACCATTCGCCAATAATTTTTTCTTTTAAATATCTCTCGAAGAATTGAATCATTTGTTTATTTATCAATTTTCTAGACGCGCCTTTAAAATATTTTTCATCACTTTTTTTTTACATATTTATTTTAAAAATGAAAAATTTATCTATATTTATAAATCTATCGCGGAGAAGGCGGGGAGAAAATTAGGCTCGGTGAAAATGGAGACGACGATATCGCTCGGGAAATGGGGATGTTTACGTCGAAGCTCCGTATCTTGCGATGTAGGAACGATTGCCTTATTTATTTTTGTCCTCGATCAGACTCCGCGAGACGTTTTCCTCGAGGATAAAATGATGGGAGAATGTATATATGATTTTTTTTTCTTATACGAGATAGATATTTCATTAAAAGGCGAGCGAGAGAGTAAGCGCGAGCAAGAGCCTGTCAGGAAATAACATGATAAATCGTCGCCCGTCAAAGCCTCGTCGCGCATTCATTTGTAGCGTCGCGTTAGCACTGTCATTGGATACCATTACTCATTTCTCGCGTCTTACGCATCTATTATGGAGAATCTCGTGCAGACCTCGCATTTTCTTTCAAGATTCTCTCTCGCCAATCTTTTCCGAGGGAACGAGCCTCCGCGCCTTTTATTTTTTATCGCTCCTCTGCGCGAGACACCGTCAAGATTTTTTCTGTCAACGATATCGCACGTTGAGAAAACTATCGTATATTTTTATGGATATTAGTCCAGACGTTAATTGTGAAGTCATTCATTATAATTTTTTTGCTAAATCGCTTGATGGTTTAAAAAGCTAATTTGTTTAGATTAGTTTTGTGACTGTTATTTTTATGGTTTTTTTGTGATTGTGGGATAAAAAAATTATTTGCGTTAATGAAGCCTTCGTTTTTTAAAAATTTATCAGTGTATATCAATGCAATTTTTTTTATTCATGGCTTTAAACAATTTTTTAGATACAATTGTTTTTCAATAATTTTACTAATTTATTTTCAGATTAATAATTTTTATTCACACGTCAAACGTTCAATTATATATTTATTGGAATTGACACGTATATTTCAAATCGTGTTTATTCACAAAATTAAAAACGAAATCGACAACCAATTAAATTCTTGGATTAGACGGTGTTCAAGGTTTTTTTTGAGCATGGAATGTAGAAGAAAATATTTTGGACATCGGTATATAAGAATAGCGTCGGGAAAAATAGCATTTCTTAAAAGAAGGGTGACATTTTTTTAATCTCGTGTACGAAGGGATTAATAATACATGAGCGAGATTGAGAGAGAGGAAAAGAGAGAGAAGGATATTTATTCAGTAACGGTTGGCTGTTTACACGAAGCATCAAATATGCAGGTGTCGCTCGGAAGGTGAGGAGCACTCGCACGCTCTGCGATGATGTTGTTTGCCTGTCTGCTGGAAAATACGAGGTCGCGTAGGGACGAGCGTTTCCCGGGTAGAAAATGAAGGTGGGACGTCGGGACGCCCGGTGATTAGACGCGAGCCCTGTCGAGATCCTCGCTTTATTAACGATATCGTTCCAGGTACTGGATAAAAATATGCCAGGAGATTGGTAAAAAAAGAGAGAACCCCAGACGCATGTATATTCAAAAGGTTTAAAGTCTCATCTTTACTAAAATATATCTTGACTCAAAAAATAGTAAAGTTATTTGTTCTTGCTATTTAATTTGAAAATGAATTGGAGACAAATTATAATATTTGCAAAATTATATTTCTTGACGTTGTTTTTCAGCCAATTTGTTATTTTGTGCAATGAGATTGAAGAAAAATTTCACGTCGAAATGGAAATGAAAAAATATTGAATCAATCGGGAGATGTAAATCCATAAATTCATTCGTGAAATTTTCTTTTTTTTCGGCAAGCGTCATGTCACATAGAAAATCTTAATATTTTCTCTTCTCTCGTCTTCCTTCTCCTTCCCGTACTTCCTTACCGTTCTCCACTCCCTTCCTTTCTCGTCTCCTGGTCGGACCGCGACAAATATGGAATTTGCATATAAATCGGGTACTTCCATCTGTGCCTTCGCTCGCGCTCTTTCTCTTCGCATCGGGAGACGAGAGCTCATCCATTCGCGCGATACAGAAATGAATGAGGCCCCGAGACGAGAGCAGATGACATATAAAAAAATTAAGCCCAAGATATAAATTGTAAAAAAATTCGATCAATAACAAAATAATAAATCTACAAAGAATTTAATTGTTCGTTATTTTGACTGAAATCAATGAATCCTTTAAACTTGAAGTAACTCTGGACTACAGGTGACTTTCAACTTTGGAACTTTTATTTTATTCACTATAGGGTAGCAGAGTTTGAAAAATAATTATCATATGGGGACTGATTACCAAAAGTTTAATTTTTACAAAAGAGTTTTATGCGACGAAAACTTTTCTGAAAATTTTTAATATGCATGTTTTACCACGAATCAGGAATACTAATAGCTGTGCACATTTTCAATTCAAAACTCTGATTTTACTTCAAAGCAACGTCCAAACTCGAGATTTTTAATTCTTATTAAGTATATCCTTTAGAAAAATGAAGTATTAAATTCTCAGGTCGCTGGTGCAAGTGCCTACGAGGTGTCGACAAGTGATCAAGCCATTCCGATTCCTTTCTCCCGTTCGCGCACTTTTATTCCCATTCTTAGCCCCGGGGTAAAGGGCAAAAAAGCGGGCTCGGAGTGCAAATAAACGGGAAGAGGATCGCGTTTCAAGCTCGCCCCTGAACTACCCTCGACGGCAAACGTTTGCCACCCTTCCCGGGAGTGATCTCTTCTTTTGCCTTATTCCTGTGTATAGAGACGGAAAGAGGAGCGGATACTCGCGCCGAAGAATCGTTGTATACCCGAGAGACGTTGGAGTGAGCGAGCTTGAAAAAAGCTGCTTTGGTAACTCGATATATAGCTCGCTTTTTTACTCCTCATCTCCTTTTCTCTCTCTCTCTCTAGGTATTTTTTAATCGGGCCAAATAAATCGTTTGATTCAATTATCAGAAGACAGGGAAGAAAAAACTCGTAGATAAACGTAACAAAGAGAGAAAGTGGAGGAAACGCGGAAAAAAGCTTCTCTTTGTACGGCTTAAGAGTCTCCGAAGTGCGTAAGAGGCTTAAACTCAGGGCTCGAGAGACATTAAGCACCGAGAGAAGATTGTTGAAAACGATACCAAAGAGTACTTGACTCTTTTTCTCTCTCGCTTTTCTTTTTCTCTCGAAACTCGTTATCGATGCATGAGAATTATTTTTATTCGTTACGAATGTTTCTATTTGGCTTTGACATCAACTAATTTTTTTATAATTTTTACATAGAATTGTTCAATGAGCTCGTTTATTAAATTATAAAAATAAACAGCTTACCAAGCATTAAAAAATTGTAAGAATAATGAATGAAAAAAAATTTGAGATTGTATACGCGGGAATTTTTCATTTTTTCCTCATTTTTATCAGCCTCTCCGCGGGGATGAATATTTAAGGATGTATAAGAAGTACGAGAGGAAGAAAGGACTTAATCTGCGCTCGGGGATTCGCGCGAGTATAACAAGCAGAAAAAAATACGCCGGGAAATCCGCATATCGCGAAGTAGCCGATTCTCATTCCGACCTTTGCGAGAGTCTCTCCCTGTTTTCTTGAACCCTCTGCAGGGTTTGCCGGTGGTCGCGGCTGGAATTTTTCGAGGGCCGGAGACACAACGGTATCGACGTCCGGAAAGAACAAGACGAAGAAAAAAAATCAAGTGAAAAAAATCGAGGAAGATGGAGGAAAAAAAAAGAAAAAAAACATGAGAAAAGAGAGACAAAAAGGGAGGCAAAGGAATGCATTGCGCGTAAAATGGGGTTGAAAGGCGAAGAGATCGAGTGCAAAAGGGGTTGAAAAACGTCGGGGAGGACGTTTTTCTTTCCTCGGCCGCAAAACAAAATACGTCGTACGGTCGAAAAGTCGAGGCTGAAAAGCGATAAAAGTGTGTGCTTACCCCTTTTCGATTTCCACCGGTCCGCTATCTCGTTGACCGAAACCGAGAGGGATGAAGCTTTGCGTTCTCCATCTCTTTGTTCCCTCTTCCGCTCTTACGGTCTCTTTGCCGCGACTTTACCCGGTCGAGTGTTTAAATAAAAAATAGACAGAAAAAGACAGCTAATCGGAAACTCTTGGGACGTGGACGACTTCCTCGACGTTTTTTTTAGCAACTTGCAATTTAGCGGTTTGTTTTCTCGTATTTTGCGTAACGAGAAAATGAAAGGATTCTCGGCAATGCAGCAGTCTACGAGAAAATAAAATTTGCTTTCTTACACGAAAAATAAAAAAATTTTATTTCAAGGTTTCAATTTTATTTTTAAAAAACGAGGAGACGTCTTGAAGGAAAAGATTTATATTGCGAGAATTTTTTTGTTCAACCCCGTGCTTTCAGCAATTTTCTGAATTCTAATAAATCGCTCGCGCACGCCAATTAATTCTTTTTTCAGACGTACGGGCGGAAAAAAGGGTACAAAGTATCCGGAACGGAAAGGTCTCTCTCGAATTCTCGTGGAAGCCTCCATCGTGCGGTATGGGATGAGGAGAAAAGGGATAAAAGGGCATGCGGAATTACGAAATACTTTTACAAATTAAATACACACTCGGGAGAGAGAGAGAGAAAATATAAGTCGAGGGACGGGAGAATTCGTGGAGAGCTCGCGGCGCGGAGGAATTGGCGTACACCGGTGAGTTCCGTCAGACCGCAGTCGCCCTCGACAAAGTATTTTGCAACAAAGGGCCTAGAAAACGCCGATGAGAGAAAGAGCTTCAAAAAACTCGCCCCTTTTACCGCGAGCTCGTCGAAAGGCGTTATTTATCATTTTTTCATTTTTCTGTTTTTTTTTTAAATTTTTTTTTCGTCGACTCGTCGCCGTATATTTTCTGTCGCACCTCGCGCAATTTTTCCGCATTATCCGCGGCCTCGACAAGAAAGGAGCCCTCGACCGGAGCAATAACAATAATGACAGGGCGGGGGAAAAAGGAAGAATCCACGAGATTTCATTTTTAACGAGAAATATATTTCCTGCGAGAAGTGGACAGTTGAGGAAAAAAAAGGGCACGGCCATGGGATAGGAGAGCTTAAGAGCGGGAGAGTGGACTGCGATTTTAATTTTTTTCCAGCCTCCTTCCCTCTCCCTCTAATATTGTATTCTCTGTTCGGATCCGTGCGCTCATCTCGGTGCGGGGAACACAGAGGCAGCAGCGAAAATGAGGAAAGTCCCTCTCGGCCTTCTCCGCGGGAATATCATCTCGTCTTTGCCAGCGCGGCGTCCGAAGCTAAGAGAGACGGAGCGCACGGGAAAAAAGCGAGACGCCCAAGTCAGAGGAGGAAAGAAGTCGAGAAAAAAAGAAGGAAAAGGAAACAAAATAGCGAAGCATTAAACGCAAACAAGGGTAGCAATTTCGGAGGGGACTCGAGAAGAGTCGAGAGGCTGGTACGGGGGCAACCCAGGCACGAGAGAAAGAGAGAAAAAGAGAGAGAGAGCGGGGAGAGAAAGAGCTTGCGGTGTACGGAGAAGAAGGATGGCTACGAAATCGTCGAGGGTTCGGAAAAAAATAATAAAAATAAAAAAGGCTGAGCAAAGAGGGAACGAGAGGGTTAAGGGTAGCCGGAACCTCACGGATCCCCTTTCCGTACCACTTTTTGCCTGCTTTAAGAACGCTTTAGAATAAGCGGAAACGCGGCACAGGCACGCGCTTGCTTTCCACACTCCAAGATTTCCTCTTGCAGTACAAAACTCGTTTTTTATAGGTATATGGCATGCACTTGTGTACGTCGATGAGAGACTTACTGGCGCAGTCACACGATACTTTTTAATTCAGTAACAATTGTAATGAGCATTTCAAATACCACAGCCTGGATTTTTCAGTATAATTTTATTTATTAAGTTGATTTTTTTCATTGATTATAATCTGTTAACTTATATTTCCACTTTTTAAAATTTGTTATTGAAAAATCTTTTTGGAAGGGTCGACAGTGGATTGCGAAGAAAATGTGTAAAAGTGTATCATATGCATTATAATTCAAGAATTGGAAGAACGACTACTAATATAATTGAAACCCATGAATGAGGAACTTTTTTATTGGATTGGAGAGTAAGAGGCGTTAGTTAGGAACGAATTCAGGATGGCTGTCGAGGACGAACTGAGGATTAAGCTCGAAGTGGGAAAGTACATGAAGTTGGGACTGTAAAGTGGAGAAGGTCGCCACGTGTAGGTCGTGGGACCCAAGGACAGAAATTCGGGAGTTTAGATAAGATCTGGAATAGTAGTGATAAAGACGACCAAGTCAGGTCATACCTCGAAGGAGAAATCCAGGAAACTTTCGTCACAAAATATGAAATCAAAAAACAGTTTACTCAACACTTTTTTATTCTTGCCCTGTACTTCTACTTGATTAATTACCTAAACTTTCTTTCATATTCAGCAATTTGAAGTAAATATTTGATTTTGATTTTTACTCCAAAAACCAAAAAACATTTTTCTTTTAGAACAATTTTCAAGATCGTATTCCAGAAATTTGAAAATATTTCTCGAGGCTCGAGGACAAGTCAGACGGAACAAGTGTCCTCCCTCCGCGAGAACTGACTCTGCGACTCGAAGGGACACTGAGAAGGGGTCGCCAATGTCTTTCTTAGCCCGGAGCGTCTTCAGAGTTCGCAGAAGCCAGGAGACACTATTTTCCACCTTCCCTCGAAAATCTTCCTTCGTAACCTCGATTCATCCCTCGTCCGCCCCGGCTCCTTTTCTCTTTTGTTTGAAATCACTAAGTAAAGTCCAATAACGGCCGTGTAATCAGATTTATCGGATGTATACACGAGAGTGACGAGGTGTATTAACGCCCTTAACCAACGTTTTACATCTTGCAAAGCAAAATCTCTACAGCAGACAAAAAATCTCCAATGAAATTAAAACAATAAGAGGTCAAACGCTTTTCCTCTCTCATCGATGAAATTATATCTTCTGGAAACTTTTCACTTACGTATGGCGAATTAAGCTTCACCCTCTCATACAAGACCGAGATACGTAAACAGGAGAAATTGGACCCTCGAATACCACGTGCTCGGAAATCTTGATTTGAGGTGAACGTCACGCACGAGCACCTATTTTGAACCTTTGCCCAAAAAAAATGAAGCCACTACACCTAAAGTTGTTTTTTCCTCTCTCCATAAGTCCATTTGGACTCTCCAACGATTGCCGGTACGAAAAAGTTCTCACGAGAGAATCGGGAAGCAAGAATGAATTTCGTTACTCTTCGACCACACGTATCTCGTAAAGAGATTTCGTCGTGCTTTGAAAATAGTTGCAGCGGAATCGGTCGAAAGATTTTATCGGTGTTGTACAGTATTAGCGGCGAATCCTGTACGTTAGGACTCCGGAGAGTGCACGAGAGGAGAAAATAAAAATAGAGAGGAAAAAAAGAAGAAATGAGCGCGAGAGGCTAAAAAAGCGGAGATGCCGAGAATCACGGAGCTTTTCGCGAGGTCGAACGTCAGAGAGAAGAACGATAAAGAGGCCTGGCAGAGCGCGTTATTGGAAAACGATGATTTACGATAATGGGAGGGTGGCTTTTTTCTCTTTCTCTCTCTCTCTCTTTCTCCCTTCATTTTCCTTCTCGCTCTGTCTATTTTAAGGCAAAACGGGAGCAGGATCTGCGATTCAAGAACGAAAGAGAGAGAGAGAGAGGGGGAAATCGAAGGGGAGAGTTTGAAATAAACCCCCTCTTGCCTCGTATACCATGAACTCTCTCTTTTTCTCTCGTTCTCGCTCCTTCTCGCACGTTTCGAAGCTTCTCTGTATTTATAGGCATCGGTGGAAGGGAGGAGGACGCGTTAATAACGTTAATTAATATTTCGCGAGAGGTTTGGCGGTCGAAGAGCGAGCGAGAGGCTTTCATGTGGCTGCTGGCTTTCTGAAGCTCTCGCTACCTCTCCCTCTCTTCTGTTTTCTCCCGACTCGATCTTGGATACGCGGCAAGATGCCAGCTGGCAGCGATCGAATGACGTTAGGAAATCCCAAGCTTTCTCTCTACATTTTTGCTTCTTACTTTTTTTCGTTTAATGAACTCGAATCTTGAGGAAAATCTTTTTTATTTTTATCACTGATTTTTCTTTTTTTTTGGGGGGGTGGGAAATTTCAAATTTTTGCAAGCGATTTTATTGGTTTTGAAAAAGAAACGTTTTTTTTTATCACAGACCATTTCCTTCGTTGAGGTCTCGCTCGTAAGAAAATTGCGAGTCCAGGCGTCGTCCGAATCGACGAGAATCATGGAAATTCTCGTATACATTTGATGCCCCTTTTCTCTCTCTCTTTATTCCCAAGATTCAAATGTCCTCCTCGACGCATCAATATTTTATTGCGTCGTATATATAACCAAAGAAGTGGAATAAGGCGCGGACAGCAGACACTCTTCATGTAAATTCCACGAGAGATTTTTACGACAATGTAATCCCCGCAACTTTGAGAGAAAGAAAGAAAAGGCGAGAGAAAGAGAGGGAGAGAGAAAAACGCCCTATGACAATGAGTCTGTGACGTTTCGTTGTTTTCGCACTCTCTTTTTTTTTCTTTTTTCTCCTTTTTTTTGCCTTCGCGGACGAAACGAGAGGGTGATTTTTATCTTCGACCACAGACTGCTCTTCGTCTCTCATTCAGATTTTTTTCCCCCTTGCGACATGTATTCACACGGACATGATGATCAATGCTTCAATGTTCTTTGACTCGTCATAAAATTTTTAATACTTTTACGAGTGTGAAATTAAATTTATAAAAAAACTATTTTTAGCGAATATTCATTTTTAATAAAAGAGGATAATTGTATTTTTTTGCTTTTCTTCAACGAGTCTTACAATTTGACAAATGGGAAAAATGGGGTGCAAATTGTATTCCAAGAAACGAGAAAATAGCGAAAAGTGTATAAGAAGAGGGCGCAGAAAATCTTATTCGAGTCTCAGCTCGTTTTCTCCCAGTTTTCTTTTCCTGATTTTCATCGTCTCTCTCGTTCTCCCGTGACTGGTTTCGAGAACGACGCAGCTCACCGTCTTCACTGCTTCCTTCCATAATTTGATTGTTTTAATTAAATTTTGCCCGGGGAATCGCTTTACGCTGGGCACACTGGCCCCGAGGAACAAGGCCCTAGCCAAGGCACACGCGAGCTCCAATGCAAACTTTATGTGTACGCCGAGTGAATCGAGATTGGCAAACGGGAGAAAGAAAATCTCTTGACTCCGAAAATACACTGAAAAATTTGTGAAAAAATCATACAGCTTAAAAATTCGAGAATTAACAATGGAACAAAAATTAATAGACAAGAAAAATTTACATTGAAAATCTTTTGAGGAAATTTTCAAAAATTTACTGTAAAGGCATTTTTTTTTTCAAAGAAAAATTCCTCGACTCCACAATTGCAATAAAAATTAACAGAATTACAATAAAATTACAATAAACAATATTAAAAATAATTGTATAGAAAAATCTGTATTGAAATTTTTTTTGAAGGAATCTTAAAAAATTTATTACAAAGATATTCTTTTTTCCGATAAAAAAAGTTTGCCAACGATGCAATCACGCGAGCGACAACGAATCAGTGTGATCTCGTTTTCTCGCTTTTATGTACGAGTCGAGATGAATATTGCTGCTGGTTAAATCGAGAGAACGAAGATAAGAGTAAGAGAGTAAAAGAGAGAGAGAGAGAGATCGAGTGGCATAAAACGAGAAAAGCGTATCGTTCTATATACTTCCACAGCCGGCCGCGTACGAATAACGGAAATTAAGTGTCAACCGAAAAGAGAGGCGAGTCGAGAAAGCGGCGAGCAAGTAGCTGAGGGGATCGTGTGCTCCTTCCTCTGTCGCTGTTTTCTCTCGAACGGGCGAGGGTTCATCCGCGTGTACGTACGCGAGAACCCCGTCAAAAGCTCCGGATTAACTCTACGTGCACCGCAGTCACAAAACCTTCGCCGTGATTTTCACGTTTTATCCTTCCTGTGTGTTTCATCTTTTCCCTTCCACAATTTTGCCACAGATTTTTTACGAACAAAACTCTCAACCATTCAAAAATAAAAAAAAACAATTTTTCGTCTCTCGTTCCTTTTGCAACTGATTCCAGTCTCCCGGAAATGAAGAAAAGAGAATAAGAAGATCGAGCTCGAGAGAAAAGCAAGAATTCAATTAGAATTCTCGTAGCTTGCGGGTTTGCAGCTCCTTGTGTACAAGAAGAAGACTTTCGGGACGGAGAGATTCCGCGTTGACTTTCCTCGGATGAAAGCAGGCGTTGTCTAGCCCGACTTGCCGACTCTCGGAGATGAGAGAGAGAGAAAGTGTATTTTCGATCGAATATCCCTTCGTAACGCAGTCGTAAAGGGATCAAGGGCACGGGTATAGCGAGCGAAGGGAAAAGAGGGCCTCGGATAGACGAGGAGTCGCGCGTGCTCTCCGTTGATCCGTCCTTCCATGAATGGCGGTAGTAAGGCACGAGAGAAGTCGGGCCGAGGGAAATCGAGAGTTACGAATAAAGGGTGAGAGTGAAAGGGTGGAATTCCATGTATATCGATGCCAAGAGTTATAAAGATGGGAGAAGGAGAAAAAAAACGAGGGGAAAAGGAAAAAAAAACGAGATCATGAACGCGAAGAAAATTTGGGGGAGAATGCAACGAAGCTCCGATCATATTTATAGGGGTATCTTCGACTTCCTTGCTCAGGATCGGGGCTTGTTTCACGTGGATCGGGCTCGGATTACCAGAAGCAAATAGAATGCTTTACGATATCGCGCGCTATATTCCATTCCGAGAGAGTACAACCATCGAATCCGGAGCGAAAGAACACTAAGAGGAAGAGCATGTGAGGAGAGAACGAGGAGAAAGAGAAGAGAGAGTAGATCGTTTCTGTATGACAGCGCGTGGCCGTAAAAAAGTAGAAAAAGAATAAATGTTTCCCCAAAGTGGCCAATCGAGCGTGATATTCTCCGGTAACTCGGGATTTCTATTTTTTTTCTCGTATCTCGTTTCCATCGGAGTATATACGGGAATAAAAAAATTTTTCCTGCTATACACGGGATATTGGGAATAATAGTTCCGAGGATATTTCGTTAACTCGGTTATTAGCTAAATAATACAAATATCGCGAAATGGTCCGTGTAAGTTCGGGAAAAAAGCATCGAAGGATGAAACTGACCTATAAGAGTAAATGCTTTAGCACGGATAATTGGAATGATTCATAGTTTCGGAGCAATTGGACAACGGGGAATCCTTCGACGATTAAATATAATTAGCCCGGTGCCTGGAGATGAGTGAATGAAACAAGACGAGAGGAGTGAGCGAAGCGCGGAGGGATGACGAAGGGGGAGAGAAAAATATTAGAGCGGGAACGAAAATACTGATGAAAACTGGCGACGATAATGAGTCACTCTCAATCCCGCCCTCTGAAGACTCTTCATTTGTATTTTAATTAGTGTCGTTATGCTAATTACGCTTTTCTTTTACACTTCCCAGCGATACATCGCTGAATTTTTTTCGTTTCTTATAATTTTCTTGACTTTTTAATTTCTCAACGATGAAAAAGAGCGATAGAAATATTTTTATTTGTTTAGATAATTTTTTTTATAGAAAAAAATCAAGATAAAATTGTGATAGAAATATTAGATGGAAGTGTCAGAAAAATTTAGAAATTAAAAAAAATATGAAAATGTGTCGCTCGTGAGTCAAGATCCACTCGTCTTATTTCTCCTATTTTAAGGGTCTCGAGAATTTTCTTCATTCTGAGTAGTGACTCGCGGTACCTGCTATGAAGTGCTCGCTTGTTGCTCCCGTTTCCCTCGACGCTCTTCTCCCTGCTCGTCCGACTGGAAACTTTTTTGTTACAGTCACATTTCGCCAACTTCTTTAATAATGCAACTCTTTATATTCACGGGCGTTTTTAACAAGTACCGGGACGAGATTAGGTGAGACCGAGATGAGAGGGAAGGAAAGAGCGAGAGAAAGGGAGAAAGATAACAAGGGAGGGGACCGTATATGAGGAAAATAAAAAAAACAAAAAGGACGAGAAAAACCGAATGAGTGCCAAACGAGAATGTGCTTTAGCACGTTACGATCTTTCTTAATTATTATTATTGCCTTTGTGTATTTCGCGCTGCTAAATGTGAGGCGAGAGAGCGAGAGAGTCGACCCCACGACAATAACCAAGCTTCGTCATGAATTGCTAATCTCGTTCAACTTCTCCGAGGCCAGAAGTGCCTTCGGTGTGTTACGACGATTCGTATAATACTTCACACCATCCGACAAATTTGAGAAATAATTTTTTTCCCTCGTAAAAAAGTAAAAAATGTTACACCCTGGTGAATCGAAAAAATTCAAATTCGCACCCTGAGAAATCACCAAAATTATCTTTTTGTCATCACAAGAAATCAAGAGTCGCGGTAGAGACTCGAGGCAAGTACATTTACGGAACGTCAACTGTACGTCTCGAGCTATACCGCTACTCTTTTTCTCCGAGCTCACTGTTTTTTGACAGGTTTGAAATTTATTTATTTTATATTTAATTTTCGGTGGGTTCCCGCGCGACCCTGTAA
>JAPYYX010002243.1:0-17403 GCA_030522605.1 Cremastinae sp. B BG-2022a | reverse complement strand
AAGAATCACAAAACTTCAAAATCGAATAACTAAAAAACTAGACGGTAGAATTACTTTTCTCTTTTATCAATCGATTTGTAAATTTTTCATTCAAAACATTTTTTCAAAATTTTCGTAAGAAAACAATTTTTGCGATCGAACTACCTTAATCCACACGAGTGCGAGAGGGACAGATGCAAAACGGATTTGCTATTTTCTCAGAGATTTGTGATATTTTACAAGAAAGAAGAGAATCACGTCATTCTTTGATGGGAAGAGAACAACGTGGTTCTTTTTTTCTTCGAAAAATTGTTTATTTCCTCCGAAAAGAGCAAAATTCGATTTCACACGATACAGGACACTTAAACATCACCTTAACGCGAGAACGAGGTTGGCAAGTTCAATTTTTTCTATCCTTATTGCTATGCTTTTAAATACAATCACAAAGTCATGATCAATACCATACATTAAGAGATTGTGATACAATTGTCAGCGTCGCTTTTAGAGTAGAAAAAATTAAACTTGCAACTTCGCTATTCTATGGATTTTCAAAGGTTTGTTTTCGGATGAAATATATTTGCTCGAACTTGCGCTCCCTTGCACGTATTCGGCAGGATCATCTAACACTTACATACTCACCCTAAAATTTCAAAACAAATGTTTCGTGTAAACAAGATAAATCGATTCTACTTCGTCCCTGTCACAGTTTGTATTGTCGAAAGAGTAACCACACATTTATACAGTCGCCATACTAGCGCATTTGCATTAGCACTTCGAAGCACTTATGTGCGCTACACAAGCACGTGCCGTATTCACTTTCATGCACAAAAAAGTACACATTCGGAAGGAGCACTCTTGTTTGACGACGATAGTGAAGAAAAGTGAAATTAGTTTCATTTGATAAAGAAATACGTTTTTTCGTCTCATGTAAAAATGTAGATCCAACTAAAAGATTATTTATATTATCAATTAAGTCTTAACATTGTAAGTTTTTTTTTATGGAATACGTTTAACTCAGATAAGATATTTGCAGATATTATCAGCGAAATTTAAAATAATGATAGTGACACAAAATTTGAAAATGTTATATCTACGAGCCTTTTACCGGCAATCACGAGAAAAAGTTGCTAGATTTATTTTCTCTACGGATTTCTCCCTCAATATTGAATAACTGAATATGAAAAAATTATGATACATTCCTCTCGATTAGAAGAATAGCGGCTGGATTGAGTTTTCGATGAGAATTCGTTCATTGATTAATAAAAAATATACTAAAATTGGCTTGTTGGTGCCAGTGACTTTTCTCTACGGATTTATCTTATAAAATTAGAAAATGGAATGGCGATACATTCTTACCGATCAGAATGGCGGGTGGGTCCAGTTTTTGATGAGGACACATTGTGTTTGTTTAAAAAGCTTTTTACAATAATAAACAAGTTTGTACCAAAAAAATGTTATCATAAAAAAGTAAAATCTCTGTGCTTACTTTTCGTGCTCGAAATGAAATTGATTACCTGGTCTTTCTAAAAAAAAACGTAAATAATATGAAAGCTGGTACCGCAAGAGTCTATACGCTGCCAATGTACGCGGTTAAAGCCCGCTGCACACGATGCTTGTTTTAGTTTTCGAAACCATCATCTCGAGCATCGGCATAGGAACTACTTTTTCTACTCATCCAAAGCTAGGATTCTTTTCTACTTATCTAAGGATCAATAGCTAGTAGTGAGGATAAGTCGCTCGCCCAAAACAACAGTGGGTCGGTTTCTCTCAGGTCGACGACGTGGACGAGAGGGAGATCGAACGGTTCAAGTTGACAATCTATTTGCTTCGTTCTCTGAAAAGCACAGAATCTTTAGGACATCAGGTCTCTTACCCAAGCCCGCCAAGCTGTTTTTATTTAATTTTTAGTGTCTCCGACGTCCGTTGAATCCTTTCGAAGCTCGTCGCCAAGCCATCGAGTCTAGTTTTCCCTTCGCCCACATAAAATATTCTTGACAAGGTCCCAATAATTTAATTTACATCATGGTTCAGAAGCTCGAACAGGAAGAACAGGCGCGGAATAAAGTGAGGAAACGCATTATCGAAGACAGACCTGACAAGCTTCAGCTTGAGACAGTGAATAAACATCCCGCTCGCCATTCTTTATCATTTTCCACTTCCATTTCTTGTCTTCCCTTCTATCTGATGTGCTCTTGATATTGCACTTTAATACGTGCTCTAGGTAACGAAATTTCATTATGCACTCACAGCATATCTTTCTCGCATTCACTCACTCAAACTCTTCGCAGCGAGCTGCTTAAGTCTCTTTTTGCTTCTTATCGCTTCTCTCTTGACCCTTTCTTTCCACCCTTGCTTTTTCTCTTCCACTCACTGTCATTATGGGGGAACTTTTTGGCATGAGGTTGTTTGCAGAGCATAACGAATTTCTTCCTTTCATTGATTTTTTTTAATTTCTCTATTCTACGACGTAACTTTTTTCGGGATTTTATTATAGTCAAATTTTTGTGATTTAATCATTTTCTATCACTGATCCTTTTCATTTATGTATCACTCGTTTCTGAAAAAAATTCTTTACTTTTGTGTGTAATTTTGATTAAACTGTTTATAGGGTAGATGTACCGTTTGTGGCCATTTTGACATTTATAACTAAATATTAAATATTTAGTTATTTTTATTATTAATTGAGTAAATATTAATAATATTCCATCCACCAAAACTCTTATTCATTATGACCACAAGTGGTGCAACCGATGGCAAAGAGTAGTACTTCTGTGGCCACTACTGGTGAAACAGCAGATATGATTAATATTTCTAATTTTTTGAACTAAAGTAAGTTTATAAAGTATTAGCTTTTAATTATTCGATAACTGATGTATTAAAGATTTCATTAGTTCATATTCCGTTATCATATATTTAAATTCAGTAAATTCTAAATGAAAGATACAAAATCGCTTAAAGTGACCACAAATGGTACATCTACCCTATGTATTGAAAAAAGCTTCGCAGTACTTTATCATTTTCCTCGTAATCAAGGTAATTTTCTCATACGATTTGAAATTGAGAAAAATTTTTAAGCTTATTGATCGCCTCTGTGACGATCAAGTGGAAAAAGAACTCGCGGTTTTTCTCTCGTATTCTCTTTTTTTATTTTGAACGTGGGATTGATGGTTCATTGAGAAAAGTGTATCTTGCAAATTCTCACGAAGCCCCTGTAGCTGATCGTTTGGTACTGCAGGGGTGAGACGTGAGTCGGTGTTCGCTTATTTTCGGATGGGAAAGATTTCTATGACGCTCCCAAGAGACAGACGAGAGAAAGTGCAGATGTTCATCAGAGACCTGGTTTTTCGCTACGGGATTTGGCATCATTAAAAACTGTGGGAGAGAAAAATAGACGGAGAAAGAGAGGATGAACAATTTTAAAGTTCGTCTACTTCACGAAAAATAAATCGAATTGGAGCATTCTTCTCTTTTGCATGATTTTTCCTTTCGCTGTACTAACAATTATTTTTTTCTCATGTCAACGGAATCTCGAGACTATGCGGAATGAGTTTGTCGATTCGAATAATTTTCTAGTTACTTCCATCCCTTGACAATCTCGAATGTGTAATATTTCTCAAACTTTTGGATCAAAACTCGGATTGATGATAGCGCAAGTATTATGCATAGTGTTAAAATATGATTCGAAAATTAAAATATGGTATTAAAAAATTAGAAGATATATGTGACTTTTTGTGTGTTGTAATTTTTTATAAATTTTAGCCAATTGGAATTTATTTTTAAGATATCCATTTCAAAGCAATCTCAATTCTCAAACTGAAGGTGCGAGAGGGACAGATGCAAAATGGATTTGCTATTTTTTTTAGCGATTTTTGATATTTTTGATAAAAGACAAGAATCAGATTACTCTTTGATTCAAAGATAACAACGTGGTTCTTTTGTTTTCTTCGAAAATTGTTTATTTTCAGAGAAAAAAACAAAGTTCGATTTCGCACGATGTAGGACACTCAAACATTACTTTAAGCATACAGTTTTAAAATACGCATTTTTTCTTTGAGAGATTTTTGAAACAAAATCTGTAAAGCAGAGACTTTACATGTTCCTTGCGTAAACTTAGCACAGAATTTGTTCATGCAAAATCCTTGGCCCTGGTGTACAAAGTGGCGCTGTAATTCCCGCATCAACTCGCAACATCATTTAAGAAGTTCACATATAATTTATTTATATCTTTCAGTATAACTATATAAGTTATATATACCCTTCAATTATTAGGTGATTGGGCAGTTCCTAATGTATACACCGTCGAAACCGCCAGATAATGAAGAACCTAAAATGAAAAACATGTCGATGAAAGTTAGTCTTCTTTTTTGGCACTTGTTCAGCTGTCGAAAATACACATTTGAATTTGCAAATTCATTTTCTCCGCCCATCAAAGTTTGATTATTTATCTTAAGAGGGGGATTGGGAATAATATCGTTGGCATGGGAGTCATGGTTCAAGAGTTCCCTTCGTTGATGAAGGGGAGTGAGGAAGAGCTGGCAGTTTCAATCGACTCCCCGCTGGAGTCCCAGATGCGGCGCGTGCCACGTCACATGAAAGATGAGTCCAAAACATTCGCGTATTCGAGCACGCTAGCTTGGGAGGGGGCGAAACTGCGAGAGAAATAGTTACAGAGGTGAATCGAGCTCTCGATAGAAATTCATTGTTCCTCGTGGTCGAGCTTCCTTTTTCTCCTCTCGTTTTTACTCCTATCGTGGTTCCACGCTTTTTTTTTATTCCAGCGTCCCCCTTCGGATATTTTTCAGATGCAAGTGCTCGGGTTGTTTTTATTGTAAGGGTTTTTTCCCTCTCGAACAGGTTCAGGATTATCCGTATAATGTGCTGGGGGGAGGCGAAGGGTGGACCAATGACACACGCGACAGCTCAACCCCGCAGTCTCCACTTTATTGCTATATGACAGTTAACAAAGCTTCGTGTATGTTGCTAGAAAAATTGTTAGGGGAAAACAAAATTGATCTGGAAGTCTTGCTTATGTATTTATTCAAGCAAAAAAGTCGAAATATGAAGAAAAGACAAACATAAGTAGATTTTTTGTTGCAACTGAATTTTGAAGAATGACGATATGTATGTATGTATCGCAGGCATCATACAATTGCAATTTTAAAATTTTGGGGTGTAAATGAAAGTTGTATAGGGGAAGGGGCGGGAGCAAAATGGGCCCTCCCGAAAAAATTTCAACATCCATAAATTTTTGGAGGCCAAATGAGCCCTCAAAATTTTTGACACTCCAAAGTGTTTAGGAGGTAAAATAAGCTGTCGAGACTTTGAAAACCAACAAATATTTTTGCGCCAAATTTGTTAGTAAAATTTTTGTTTTAAGAAAGGCTCTACACCAATCTCGCCCAGCCGTATGATTTTTAAAAGGATACCATTTTTCTCTGCTAACTGGTATACAAGCAAACATAATTCTCTTTTGTAATCAAGCCAGACAATCTTGTTTTTTTAAATATTCCACAAGCTCCTTTTCTTGGGACGAACTAAAAACTGTCTCAATACTTCCTAAGCCTACAATAAAATAAATAAACTTACAATCATTGACAAAAAAAAATTGCATCCAGAATCTGTGAATTCATAATCATTATTCGTTACCTTCAGATATTTGAAGAATGAGCTTGCGCCATCTATAAAACCAAATGCTTTGGCGCAAACATTCGATTATTTCGAATTCAGTGAATAGTAATTTAACGAAATACTTTGAATTGAGTAGTTATAACGTCAAAATTTTCACTATCAACTCTCTTTTGTACCAAATAGAAAATAAAAAAATTCAAAACATAAAATAAGTGAAAAACATTGAGTTTTTTAGGAGGCCCATTTTACGCCACATCTCTCGATTTTTTAATTTCGATAAAAATAGAAAATCAACACCATACACTTAACAGAACGCCAAACAAAAGTAAAATAAGCTAAAAAACTCAAATTATAAAACTTTTTCGAAGGGGGCCCCATTTTGCCCCACATTATCAACTTTTTTATTGTCAATGATCAAAGCAAAGTAAGGTTTAATTTTTGATAAGGAACAAAAAAAAGTAAAGATATAGTAAATAAAAAAAGTAAATAGATATATATTTATAGTTGTGGCAAAATCAAATTTAATCAAAATTTCACGTATATCATTACATATATTGTTCGTGTAATTCTATAACATTATGCTCATTACGCCGGTACTCACAATGATAATGTCTTCATTTCGTATAGCACAGTGGATGATATGATATCGATACGTGGATCGTTCTTTTATCTACTGTTTTTTTCTCTATTTCTGCTCTTCCCTGTTCTTTTCTTCGTTTGATAAATTACATCCGTTTAAACAACCGTGCGGAACAATGGAAAGAGGGCGGGGGAGTCCAGTTTGCACGCGAATGGGTATATGCTCGATGAAAATGCGAAGACAGAAGCGTATTCCAATTGCACCATTGGTTTCTTCTTGCCCTATTTTCATCCGAAATTCATTATTTTCCCTTCAAATGGCAAATCTATCTTTTGAATAACTTTCGGGGGTCTTCGAAATTTTCAGCGCAAGGCTCTGTATGTGCGGGATTCATGTGCCGGCACGATTGAGAAATCCCTCGGAAGCTATCTCTCTCCCTTTCTGTCTCCCTTTCTCCTTCTTCGTAGACAAGTTTTGTAGGCATGCAATAAAGCACCCGTGTGCCCTCCGAAGTCCAATGTCTTCCCGTTTTCGCTCCCCCGAAGAGCGATCTTGAGAAACGAACCTCGGCTTTTATCGTGACGGTATGCAAAAAAAAGAGTGATTGCTGAGAGGTAAATTCAATAGAAAAAAGACCAGACGGTAGACATCGACCTTTTATTTGACCCAACATTTCCAACAGTTTTTTCTTCGCCTTTTTTATTCGAAAATATGTGAAAGACTTGTTCCTTACGATATTAAATTTTTTAAGTTTATAAGTTTTCTTGTATGTGCATACTGATTCATTTTTAGACTTGGCAAGGACAGATATAATGCATTTTACGTTTACTTTTTGTGCAAATAATTATATAGTTTGGTAAATATTATAAGTAGAGATTTAGTTAGGAACCCTATATCAAAATCATTTTGCGCCCAAGTTAAAAATTTATAATTATTTCTGCATAGATATGGTCAAATTGCACATTAAACTCCATTGATTTTATTCATTGGCATCAGTAACTTTTCATCTGACGGTTCAAATAAATAAATAAATAAAGTCAATCCATCAATCGTGATTGTCATCTCGTAAATTCTATTAAGAAGATTTGTTGCTTCGTCAAAAAATGTTTCAAAAAAAAGTAAAATCAATTTAAAATTTCGTCATGCAAACATTATAAAAGTCTTCTCTGGTGGAATATGGTTAGAAATGCGATCTGGTATATTTATGTTTACAAGAGTAAAAAAGAGGGGCTAAAAGTGACGGGTCAGACAAAGGGGAATAGGTGATAAAGAATAAGGGTAGATGAAGTGGTAGGATTTGTCAAGCTGTATGGAAGAAAAATTTGCATGCTCTGTAAAGGCTTCTTTTCGTTTTCTTTTTTCGTTTTTTGCTTGACCTCCTCTTTTTATGTCTCGAAAATTTTCTGGTTCATGCGGGGATGATACTGATAGATATATGAAACGTATGCTGGAAAACTGGCAAACCGCGTAAATTTATTAAATGAGTGACAAAAATTTGGCTCCAACACGCGTACCAGGAACATTTCACAAAAATACCCGAACGGCTAAAGTGAGCGAAAAAATCAAAGAGGGTCAGAAGAAAAATTGTTGAGGACATTTGCTGAGAGGCGAAGAAAGATCAAGGAAGATCTAAAGGTAAAAAATATATGTCTGTATTTTTTGGAAAGAACTTCAATGACATAACGCAAATTATGTGTGGCAACAAAAATAAAAGCAACGAACAAAAAACGAGCAGCAAAACAATCGGAGTGAAAAAAATTCAATAACGATTTATCTCGCATAATCACTACTCGTTTCTCCGCAAAAAGTTATATCGCGTTGATAACTTTGCAGACATCATCATTGCATCATGGAAGATTTAACAGAGCCATATAAATTTTGAGAAGTAGTAAAAGAAAAATATGGGACGCGTCGACGAAAAATTGTAGTCTTCTACATTTCATAATTTTATTTATTTTCCCTTAACATAAATCGATTTATATCATTAGTAAGTAAAAAAAGAATTGTTAAATTGATAAAAATGTACTTCTCTTTCAGTCCATCGAAAAGAATTTATCGAAAGAAAATCTTATACAATTTTCAAGATAATGATAGTAGAAGCATAAATTATCAAGAATCTCATATTGATATTCGATACAATTCGCCATTAAAGAAAATCGATATGAAGGTGAATGATATACTGAAAAATATGCTGCGTTATTTATTTTTCGACCCACGGATATAAAACAGAAGGAAAAAACTGAAAACGAGAAATTGAAAGAGAGTAAAAACAAATATTGAGCCAATATCGAGAATCTCTAAATCGATGTGCACACACTGAAAAAAAATGGCCATTTCCAATGAAGTATTTAATTGATTCGTCCATATTCAATAGATCCAACGAAATATTGAATTGAACCAACTAATATTTCATTGGAAATCGCCACATTTTTTTCAGTGCACATAACAACAAAATATTGATATTTCTATGACGAACGTGTACAAATGTTAAAACGCTGTGATCCATAACATTCTATTATAGTAAGTTGCAGAATCGCAGCGTACGATGGAAAACAAACGTAGCGCTTCGTAATATCGGCGCCACGGGAACGGTGATCGAGTTTTCGAGCTTTCAACAACAATTTCTCGCGAAAAGTTCAACTCGAGGACACTACAGTAGATCAACTGAAGAAATTACTCGATCGTAATAACGATATTGCTCGTGATGAATATGTGCGCAGTTGAAAACTTTGCTATCATAAAAAAAAGCAAATAATAAAAAATAAAAAAACGAATAAATGAGAAAAAATATTAAAATATTTAAACACTGAGTTTAAAGAGAGAGTTCCATGCGTGATTAAAAAAATTGCTTAACCTACCTGTGATGTAAGTCCTATGATGATCAAGTTCTCCCTAAAGTAAATAGAAAATAATAAAAATAAATCTACTGCTCGTCACAATGTCTCAAAAAAAATCGTCCAACTCTGTGCTTTTAAGTTTTTTTGCTATTTTCTTAGATACATTGTATTTATAATTGTTCATTGCGAAAGAATAATATTTACGCATTTGCAAAGCTCATCTTTCGAATCTCTCGGAACCTTTTCTTCATGATCGCAATTTTCTTTACATTCGATGTATGAAATTTTCTTTGATATTACGTACACAGACACGCTTCATGTCTGAGATGCGAATTTTCCGGACTGTCGCATTTCGCATAATTCTCGCGTGAACTTTCCATTCTCTTATCTTTCAGAGAGAAACACGTATTCGCAACATATTCTTGCATGTATGTGTATACATACATGTACATAATGTAATTTTTTTTTAAATTTAAAACAGCGAGCTTTCGTGAAAACATGTAACTGTTCACAATAGTTGGAATTGGAGAAAAACGGACGAAAATAAGGAGCGAGCGGGAGAAAAAAACGTAAGAAAAAGTAAAAGCAAAATAAGCAGAGGAGAAAATGCGAGTGTGATACGACTCTGATATGAATCATCGTTGCTACCGAGCCGCAACAGAGTTCATATAGTTTCTCGAGTCATATTATTATTGTTATGATTACTACTATCATGTCACTCATTTACATTACAAGATTATTGTTGGCGTTGGCGTTAGGAGAGAAGATAGGTCACGGAGCTCTATTCCGTGAGTTTGCCGTTCACTCTTACAGTGAAAAGAAATTCATCTTTGCTGCTAGTTACATCCTCTTCGAGGGAATACGTTTTTGTGCACGATTTCTGGTGAAATATTAAATTGCATCATCGTGATAAATTAATTATTTAAATACGAATTCAAAGTTTTTTCATTCTATATAAAAAAAATATTTGACACATTTCTTTTCCGTAGAACAATTGCAATTGCAATGATTAAGTCGATCCCTTTGAATGAATATAATTAATGTATGATCTGCTTTCAGTATGACATATTATTTGATACCATTGTTTCGATACCATGCACCCTCACGAGCAACCATTTTGTTGTTAAATTTTTTCTTATAAATTAAAACACAAAAGTAATAAATCATTATGAAGCAATGCTTCAACGTGTGTCTTTGATAAATATGAATTAAGAATTATACTTGATGGATGGTAAGTGATTCTCGATCGATACCCCTAATAAAACTGATCCAAAAGCAAAACAAAAATGATGAATCATTATAAATAAATGATTCGCAATGTTGGCCATAAATGAAGGAACGTGAATAAGAATTATTCATGCATGGCGAGTGACGCTTTGTCGATATCACTAATAACTACTACATGTTTATGTGCAAAATTACTGAATTTCTCATCGTATTGATGGTAACCTGAGAGCACTGACTACTGACTAGAGTGATGGAAACAATAGATAGTATCGTATGACCCAAATCCTGAGGGCTTGAGGCGTTCGTGTGTCGTGTACGTGACAGATAATTCACATTTACACTGTGATGTTTCTCGATGTGTATTTGCCCACAAGATTATTTGCTGCTTTCGTGTTGGTCGAGATGTCAGGAGTCTCTGAGCAACGATCAGAGATTATCGATGAAGCCGTAATTTCGACGTAAGCTCTATTTGCACGATACTTCAGTTTCGTATTCTTAGATGATCCCCAGGATCTTGATAAGATCCTAAATCCGCAGAGCTGGATAATATCTTAGGAAATTCAGTAAGTTCTTGAAATCTTGAGCTTTACTATAATTTACAGTTTTAAATTAGCATAGATAAACAATGTATTTATTGAGAGATAAGTAAAACATTTTATTGAAAATCTCTTACATCAGTATTTTAGATGTGAATTCAATAATGAATTTTTGAATTCAATCATTTATATAGTCGCTGTCTGGCATTTAAAATGAGAAAATAAATCGAAAATTATGATTTGAATATAATTTTTGTAAGTACGTAGCTAATAGAAGCAAGATTTCAATAAATAGGAAAATGAAGATGGCGTGTTTACTCTGAACTGCTTCATTAGTTTATTCGATTGAGCAATGCGAGTTGAAGCTATAGTCTGATGTAAGCTCATGAAATTTGCGTATGATGCGGTTTTCCACATTAAGATACCATTCCTCCCTTTCCGTCCGATGCAGAGAGATTCAATACGGGGAAACGGTCCGTACGTGTTTTCTATCTTCTTCCTTCCTCTCTCTCCTTTTCGCTTTCCCCTGCCATGTCGAGAATATGCTACGGGATTACCCTCAAATTATATCGCATAGATAAAACCCGAGATAGAGATTGAATGAGAGGCGGACTTTACTTTGTCTAATTTACATTATTTGTATTGTTTTATGTACACATTCAATACAAGTGTTTATATAGCTCGAATGAGTTTGCAAGAATTATTTATTTATCATTAGATCCGTATCGAAAAGGAGATAAAAAACCACAGACGTTGAATCTTGTAAGTGATAATTACTAAAACATTTTTAATGGCTGGAAGAACAGAGGATCATGTTAGCTTTTATTCGTTTGAGGGATTTTTGAATAGCAGTTTTCACTTAAGAGGATTTATTATAAAATAAACCCTTGCGCATCAAAAATAATTTTGAAAAGTGATTATTTTTTACGATTTTAAGTGAAAAATTGTTCCTAGGAAATTTTTGAACGTTTAACCTGTTTGAGAGACAAAAACTGTTCTTCCTGTTTTCACGAAGGAGTATTTTCCATGTCACTTCTCGAACTTCATATGAATTTTTATCTGAGTTTGAGCTTCATTAAATAATCACCCTTTCCCCACGAATATATAAAAGTTGTTTCTGTCTCCCCGTGTCCTTATAGAGATAGTAAGGTTTACACCACACATATTTATTATCACAACATTGACACAGTAGGTTTTTTACTGGTATTTTAACGCCGGGAGTACTAATCGATGAAACGTATATAAAATCGACACTTTTCAGATCTAAATATAATCGCACACGGCAAAGCTCGAAGCGTAGTGCGAAAACAAACAGGATTATCCGTTAGTCCGCTCACGTTCTCACGGTCTTCTAGTCAGATTATCCAAGCTCTTGGATATTCCCGTGAGGATTTTCGAAATTGGCGCCGCTCAGAAATTAGTATCAGCGTGTTTCACCGCTCGAGCGACCTTGTCCAACCGCCCGTTTCACCCGATCTACTTCTCCCCCTCCCCACTCACCTTCTTCTTCTATCGTTGATTAGTTTTCAAAGTATTCCTCGGCAATTATACGAAACTGCAGATAACTGCTTTGGCTTCTATGCAATTCTCATAAAATAGATTAGAAAAAATCAACCCAGGGGCCTCTCAAAAAACGAGAGCAGATTTAATAGTAAAAGTAACAACGTTAATATTCAGAGTAAAAGTCGTTAAACAAATGGAGGCAAGAACATTTTTGTTTGCCCACCCTAAAACATAAAATTAATAAAATTTTAATGCTCTTTTCAGAAAAAAATATATACAATAAACCAACTTTGAAAAAATTGAAAAATTTAAGAACAAAAATTTTCGAATTTAAAATGTAAATTATGTTTTTTTCGGACTTATAGAGTAGGCAAGTTTATTTTTATGAACTCAATAAATGTATTTTGATTCGTTTAGTAGATTGTTATTTGTTGATTCATTCAATTCATAATAAAAGTCTCGGTATACTCACAATTGTTTAACGAAGTTTCAAAATTGGATGGTTAGCACTAGTATGTGGTTCAACATTGATTTTGTGTCATCCTCTTATTTCATATTTCAATGGTCTCATGTAATGAATGCGTGGGTGTCACGAGTTGCTAGCAGATCCTGCAAATATATAATCATTCGATATTAAATTTTCCAGTCATTACATGGTTCAAAGCATGAGAAGCTCTCAACAATTCGAATCGCAATTCTTTAAAAAAAAATATTTATTAAGTATTCTCGAAGTAAAATTAGAATGCCACGGAATTTAACGTTCTAAAAAAGTCAATATTCGGATACATATATCAAATAATATATCATATAATATTTGTTTTGTCAAAATCTAGTGATAATCATAATTTGAATTGAGAAATTCATGAGATATATCGCTAAACATCCGAACTACCGTTTAATTAGCTCTTTGACAGACTGCTGTGAATTTGAATAGTATAGTGCATAAGCTTTTTGCAAATTCGACTGATCTCCTGCAATTCCCAGTCATGAGTCTATCTAAGAGCTGTATTCTGCAACGCAGATCATAGTATCGCTGGCTCATCGATAATTTAATTCTTCGGCTGTTGAGTTCTGGAAGTGATGGCTATATGAATATATAGAATGTGTATTCAGTCCACAATCGATTGATAACATTTGATACATGATCGAACATTACAAAGGAATTCTAAATTTTTTTAGCATTTCTTCGTTATGTTGTACGAAAGTATTTTTACATATCTCATATTTTACATATTATATACTTTTCAAGACTCTGACTATAGTTTATAATTTATTACTAATCAAACATTTAATTCTAAAAAAAACTGTTATAATCTTTTATTTCAGACTTCTATGCTGCATCGAATTCTAAAAGACTGTTTTATTGATATCCTTTTTCATAATTAAATTGAATAATAAAAAATACCTCGAGTATCCAAGCAATAAAAGTTTTGTAGTTTTGACAGTGCAAATTCAATAGTTCATAAACTTAGGCAAGATAAAGAGTAAAAACCTCGTTAAGTTCAGACTGCGCTGGGAGTAGAGATAGAAAAATATGAGAGAAGGATTCGTTGCATGAGGAAATATCTCGTACCGCGGTTGCGATTCGCCATTTTCTGACATTGAGCGAATACGAAATTAGATATAAAGTAGAAAAAAGAGAGCGAGAGAGAGCTAGAGGGATAAAAATTCACGTTTAATATTTTTTTTCGCACGTCGACGTAGCTCCTTACGTGTTTCAGCCTCGCTAATATATGTCGTCGTTTAGAAAAAAATTCACATTTACTGCTTTTAGTTTTAATCAAAACTTTTACTTCATTCACCCAGTAACTAGATTCGTGTTGTTTCTACGCCTCTTTTTGCCTATTATTTCATTTTTTTTATAACCAACTCAGAAGAGTTGTGAGATTTGAAGACCAAAAGGGCTGTGCTTATGAAAACAGAATATGGAAGTGAAAAAATAGCGAGAAGAAAAAGAAATCGTAATTAAATTTTATAGAAAAAATGCGTATAACGCTCTAATTGTTCGGCAGTGAATATTTTTAAAGCTCGATGAACGATATCAGAAATCACACGAGGCATGCGCCGTAAAGGAAATCATGAGAATGTTTTTCCTCTTGTTTTCCAGTTTCCTTTTCATCAAGAAGCTCGGAAGATCGGAAAGGGTGAGCATGAAAGATTCATGAGTGAATTCCAGTTTTTGTGTTTTGTGCGGAAAGCTCTCTTGCTCTCTCCACGTTTTTCTGTCTGGTGCTCACTCCCTAAGTGGCTTCTTTTCATGATGTGAATCGCTGAATATTAATTAAGAGCCTGTGCTACAGGTCTACCCGCTTGTCTGCAGCTCTTTCTTTCTCTCGGTCCAAGAAACTCACTCGGCAAACCTTGGGCGTTTCGGCCGCCGCTATAAAGGAAACTTGGAATTTTCATCGCCAAGCGGAAGCTGCCTCTACGATCGTCGGCTGTCTCTCTTTCTCTCTCTTTTCTTCCTTTTGCTAGCTGTGCGGGCAGCATGCGCCCCTCGTTAACCGCTTCATTTTTATTCATTGTTGAGATATACGTCGGCAAAAGTGAAAAATTTTGGTTTCTCGGCGCTTAACCGCTTCAGGTCTCTCAGGATAAAAAACTCCCTGGAATTACGTCAGATAAATGCATTCTCCGAAAACTGCATGAATATTCCTTGACATATAAAGAACCATGTGTTTTTATTATTTTTCATTGCACGATAGCACTCAGAGTGAAACATCGCCGGATGAAGAGTCTTCTTCTCTAATTGTGGAAATATGAAGAACTCGTGGAAATCTATTTCAGGATTTTCTATGGCTCATAAAGAGTACCTATATATGTAAAAAAATAGACACAAAATTGCACATTCCAAGAGACTATATTAACCATCAAATACCAATGAAGAATTATTCATGTTGATGATATATTATTTCGTTGTGAATATATATCTGCACGTATGCATATTTTATATTAAATTGTGATTGAAAAATTTTATTCCAGGTAAAAAAATATCATAATTCAGTTAGAAGTGCAAAAAAGACATGACATTTGCAGATTTTTTTTAAAATACCAACATTGTGAAATAAACGAGAAACATGAATTGAACCATCGTTATTTTTAACGATTGCTCATAAAATCGTTAGCTGACGGGGGTTGAGTTTGGTTCATAACAGGTGTGGGCAGGGTGGCGTTTGGTGAAAAGGCGCAACTTTGAAGCTGAAGTTTCTCGTATGTTTCGCGGAAGGAGAAACGTCTCACCCGAAAATCCTTTTCTACTGAAGAGGACGAAGGACCGTAAATGGCCTGCTCTACCATATGTCTCATGTCTTCGTATCAAATTATCATGAACAGAACGAAAGATCGAGACTGAAAACCACTGGAAAATTCTTTAAAAATATATATGTATAAGCGTACGTACCAATTGGTCGAACCGAAAAGTCTTTCGAAGGGGAAACGACTCTAGGAAGAAGAGCGAGTGGCTATCGCGGTAAAACCTTAGTGTCCTGGATCACTTTTTTTATTCTCTGAGGCATCCACACGGAAACAGTCCAGTCGTTCAGATTCGTCGTAAAGCTCAGCAGAGGGTTCACAGTCTCTGTATAACTTTTTCCAGTGTTACTCCGGTATCAGAAAAGTGTATATTTTAACTGGCAAATCCCGGATGAATCTGCGAGACTTTGAACATTCCGCACGAAGCGAGATTCAAGCAAGAGAAAACGTATATTCGGTACCGAATACTGTGGTAGAGAACAAAAGTAAGAAAAAAGTATTATAAAACGAGGGAACAAAAGTGAAAAAAACAATTTGGAAAAAAACAAGCAGTGCTCTTTTGAACTGGAAATATGAGGAAGACGAGGGAGAAAAAGAAAAGAAAATCGTGCAAAAATGGCTTCGTCGAAGCCTTCAGATTCCTCCCAATGGAACGGAGCAACCGACGGGGCCAGAAAAGGTCTCTACCTGTATGCACACCCTCGTATGTACGTTTAACTGACGAGTCGGCTCACCATCCCCAATTTTGTTGGCCGAGCTTTTCGTTCGTTCATCCGGACTGGCACACGTCCAAAAATCCGCATTTCCACCGATTCCGGGGCCAGACCGCAAAAAAGTTCTCCACGTATTGTGTCATAATGTACTTCGTCCACGTGTCGAAGTCGTCCGAGGATGGGAACCCGTAGAGCGAAGAAAAAACCGTTCATATACTTGGTCTCGTCGATAAAATATTTTATGGGATTTCATAGCGGAATAAATGCGTGCGCTCCAATCGTTTTATAGATGCATAGCAAAAAGAGCAGTCACTGACGATCAGAATTAATCGTCTTGCATAAAAATCAAGAATATATTTTTTTAATTTTTCTAATGGAACGGAAAAAATATAAACTACAAGTTCAATTTAATCACAACAAAAAGAACTCTATAACTATTATCAGAGGAGAGAATTAATGCCGAGATTAATATAAAATAATGACAATCCTGCCGTAGTATAACAGAAAAATAAAAAAATGCAGAGAAAAAAATAAGCTCTGCACGACATTCCTTGTAGATGTCGTAGAGTCGAAAAAAAGGTTCGTACACGCATGAAGGAGCAAAAATTGGTTGCAATCTTTGTACCATTTACGGACAATTACCATCGAGATTGCTTTTCTTGAATTGTATACTAGAATGAGCCAGGACTCTCCACATTCCAACTATCAGGACCTCGCCTGTTCACCTTCTTTGCTGCCACACTCTTTTCAACCTTTTTCTCGTTTATTTTTTCCTCATTTCATTTTTCCTTTTATCGACTTTTTAGTTCCTTGTCTCTCTTTCTCTCGTACTTCTGGAACTCTTTACTCGCTCGCGTCACCGTTCCAACTGCCTTTGAAGTATTCATAAGCACATTTTTCGCGCACCTTTCGGCGAGCAAGGTATGTGATTGTAACTTGACCCATTATTTTTCTATTTTGGTTTGTTTGATTTCGTCTTCGTCTGCAATGTTTTTTTTTCTATACGCTTTTATGCAATATTAGTTAATTATGTTACAAACTTAATAAAAATCTACACAAAAATCGTCATTGACGAAAAAAGGGGGACAAGTACACGTCGTGTTAGTGGCGTTCCAAAAATGGTAAATGGTGTAGTTATTTGTACAAAA